>BQKN01062770.1:15179-50348 GCA_022839385.1 Asparagus kiusianus | reverse complement strand
GGGGGGGGGGGGGGGGTGAATAGGGTTTATGCTAATCTAATCCGATTTAAATGCCAATTAAAGCTTACTACCAAATATATCCTAGCAAGTATGATATACTACAAGATATGTGTAAGGATATATAATATAAACAAGGGTAAACAATATGAGCATGCAACAATGGCGATATAACAATATGCAATAATAAATGCGCCAATACCAAACCCAAACACAAGGAAATGATCACGGAGTTCGGACCTTCCATCCTACGTCTCCGCTCCCCACTCCCGGGGAGAATTCACTACACAATCTGGTTTGGAAGCCGGAACTTCTCTACACACTCGATTTTCTAGCTAACCGAAAACTCTACACACTCGGTTATCAAGTCAACCGACAACTCTCATAAATCCTCACAATGTACATACACAAGCTACAACCTCAAGTGTTGGTCCTCACGTATCGACTCCCTCAAGTGCTCGGAATTTTCACCTCTCACTAGGCCACCGACGCCACTCCTCTTGGTATCGACTCCGTCCTCACCACACACTCCTCTCGGTGTACAAGTGTATTACAAAGTGATCTACACAATTAGGCACAATAACAAAGTGTTTGTTCTCTAATACAAGATGAGAACTTAATGTAAGCTCACACTCTAAGTCACACAATCCCACAACCCAATTATACAATGTATGCAAATACAATAAGCTCAATGGTTGTGTGTGTAAACAAAGAGTAAATAAAATCAACTAAACTCAATATAAACACTAGCTTAATAAAATGGTAATTAAACAATATAAATGTAAAGCTAGATTGAGTTTAGAGAAACTTCTCTATAGATAACAAGAGAGAGGGAGAAGAGTGAATGCTCAAACACCAAGGATGATCTCCACTTGCTCTTGTGAAATTATCTTCACAAACAAAACTCTTAAACACTCTTTTAAACAAACTAAAACAAACTTTAAACCATTGTTAAACTTGTTTAAAACATTCTCTTGGATTGATGAAGAGCTGAAGGCAATGGGGTATTTATACCCACTCAAAACTTCGGCAAAAACCCCAAGGAAAAGACCAAAAACTCATAAACAAGAAAATCAGAAAACTAGCCGTTACTGTGCAACGGCTCTCTGATAAGTCGACTTATGAGTCGACTAATGAGTCATCTTATATGAGTTGACTCAGTAGAAAAAAATCACAACTGCGCTGCACTTCGTGAGTCGATTTATGAGTCGACTCATGAGTCGACTCATGAGTCGACTAATGAGTCGACTAGACATGCACAGACATGAAGTGCACAGAAAAACTCAACTTTAAATTGGGTTTAAAAATATCAAATAAATTCAGAAAAATATAAAACTTTGGGAAATGATTATACGCATGATAATACACATGCTATAAAAATTGGTTTTCTAAAAGGACCTCCCAAATATAAAATATCATCATTTTGTAAAATAGTCCAAAACATGAAAATGTAAACACATGAGTTTTGACATTTTAGCTTAATCATGTTTTGAAATATTACAAAATGAATATATAGACTTAATAAAAGATGTATATCATTATTGTTAAGTCCCTATACCAAGAAAACAATATTTTCACAAAAATACTTGTTTTGCAAACTTTCAAAACAACAAACATGATTTCATTGAACTAAATAAAATTGATATTGATGAAATCATATGTAAGCATATAAACATGAAACAAAAATATATTTTCCAATTATATTCAATTTTTTCATATTTAAACATGAAAAACCAAAACAATAAATATGAAAGATGTAAATTCATATTTATATAAACTTGGAAACCAGAATATGTATGTATATATGAAACTATATATACATGGAAACCAAAGCCAAATTGTGTGTGTGTGTGTGTGTGTGTGTGTGTGTGTGTGTGTGTGTGTGTGTATATATATATATATATATATATATATATATATATATATATATATATATATATATAACAAAACTTGTGTTGTATATATATGATTGAGCTTAAAGTACCAACACACATAATATAAACCTAAACTAATGTTACCCAAACTTGATCTTGATCTTCATTGTAGCTCAACTTGGTAAACTTGGATGAAGCTTGTAATTGGATCTTTAACTTAATAGCATGGCTTCACTCCACTATTCCGCCAAACTGCATTTAATATGATCGTTATGGTGCAATCCATCCATCCTCCAACCCATTGTTTGTCTATAATAAATAGAAATACACAAACACTAGACAAACAACATTAGTGGTAAATTGTTTGTTAAACATCATCAAAACAAAGAGGCTAACATTGTTATCATCAAAATAATATCTTGGAGACATGATATTCAACATCAACCATATTGTGTCGACCCATAGGGTTGGGGATCGAGCCAATTAGCTTTTTTTGCACATTACTTTGGCTAAGTGGTTGGGTCTTTAGTCGACAAGGTTTTGGCAAGTTGCAGCAGTTAAATCTCTTTGTCGAGAGAAAATTAGCAATCAAACTTCATGTCTTAAAGTTTATTCTGGGCAACACTAAGGACTTTTAAGTGGAATGACAACCCTGAGGTTTGGTACCCAGGTCTTATGTAGATGCCTAGGTCTTCGAGATCCCCATAATGGTCGAGAAACAACTATAGGAGTCGACCATATGTTTAATACATTAGGTTTATTCCTGAAAAAGTACCAAGGGCTTTATATTCAACCCTGGGGTCGAATGCTGAGAACTTACTAAAGTTGACTAGGTCTTTTACAACCATGAGGCTGTGCTTAGGACTTACTGAAGTCGACTAGGTCTTTCACCCTACAGAGGGCCACCCTGGGGGCAACATAGGAAAATGACAACCCTTAGGTTGAGTGCCTAGGTTTTACGTAGATGCCTAGGTCTTTAAGATAACCAAGATGATCGAGAGGTGACTGTGGGAGTCGATCATATTGTGAGTGCCTTGGGTTTATTCCTGAAAAGGTACCAATGGCTTTTAATTCTGCATAGTTTAAACATGATAAGAGTGCAAGATAGCAATTGAGTCAATTTCAATAAAAATTTTGTCAATACTTTAAAATAAAATCTATAGAGTTGTTAGAAATAACATAACAAGATTATTGAAAGTAATACCGCAAGTGCTCGACGTTCCAAGGATGATGAAGGACTCTTCTATCTGGGGCCCTTAGTCGATAGGTGCCGATTCGAAGTTCTTCCAAAAAAGTGTAAGGGCCTTCCTAGTTAGGAGTTAGCTTGCCTCGTCGAGTGTCTTTGTCGAAAGCAGCTTTACGGAGGACGAGATCGCCAGCATGGAATCTCCTTGGTCGGATCTTGCTATTGTAGTTGCGGGCGATTCATTGCTGATTGACGACCTGGGTTCGGAGCGCTTTCTCTCAAGTTTCTTCTAGGAGGTCAAGGCCGACTCGAAGTTCTGCTGAGTTCACATCTTTGTCAAAGTGTTGTAGTCGAATGGTCGATATACCTATTTCGACGGGAGTGACTGCTTCCGTGCTATATGCTAGCTTAAATGGAGTTTCCTCGGTTGAATTCTTATGGGTCGTGTGATACGACCTGAGGATACTAGGCAGTTCTTCAACCTAATATCCTATTGTAGCATCCACCTTCTTCTTTAAGGATTATAGGATGCATTTGTTGGCAGCCTCCGCAAGTCTATTAGATTTTGGATGAGCGGCTGAGGAGAATTTGAGGTGAATGCTGTATTCCTCGTAAAAGTTACGGAAGCCTCCACTGTCGAACTGGGTGTCGTTGCTAGTCACAAAGGACCAGGGCCTGCCAAAACGACAAATAATAGACTTTCACACAAAACTTGTGATGTTACTCTCACTAATCTTGGCCAATGGTTCGGCTTTGATCCATTTGGTGAAGTAGTTAATCGCCATAATAAAGAACTTCCTATCCTAAAGATAGAGAGAGAGGCCCTAGTAGATCCAAGCCCTATTGGGCGAAGGGTATAGGTCTCAAAATGGATGTCAACTCGGTCGTTGTTGCTCGAGGAATGGACGAAAATAGTTGACACTTTTGGCAATAAGAAATGAGTCACCTCGACTCGGCTAGGATAGTTGGCCAATAATACCTTAGCGGATGATTTTCTGCGTGAGGGTTCGGGCCCCAGAATGATTTCCACAAGTACCTTAATGAATTTCTCTGAGTACATAGGTAGCTTCTGGTGGTCGAAGGCATCACAAATAGGGTCCTATACCGCTGCTAGTATAAGACGTCCGGTAAAGCCGGTCGTCGATCATAAGGTAACGGCGAGAATTCCTATGCAGATACTTGGATTCGACTGGATCTTCAGGTAAAATGCCTTGTGTTAGGTAAAGGACTATCGAATCCATCCAACAAGGTGGTGCAGGCGCTTTTGTCTCCATGACAGCCTCTGGCAGCTTAGAATTAAACTGTTGATGGTTAATATGATCACACAGTCAGTTTGATCCAGGCTAGGATCGGTTTGTTCAGTATTAAAAAGGGTCAACTTCCTTCTCTGACTTTATGTATAGTTCTTTAAGTTAGATATCTGAAGGATCTGCACAAATAGAAAGCACGTAAGAGGATGGGGTTTGATTCCCCCATTGTACCTCTGATGATCAAGTTAGCTGATAACTTGAGTGGGGTAAAGGAAGAACTATGTGTTCTTGTAATTTTACAGTATGTGCGTTCGAGGATTAGATTTGTGAATACTCTCAATGTTAAAATAGTACCTGTATTTATACTAAGGAGGCAAGGGCAGATTAGTCACTTCGACCGAGAGCAGGAGGGCGGTGGCGAAGTGTGGGCTAGCGGCCACGTTAGCACTTGCTTTATAGGTGTCGTCCAGAGAGTGGAGGGAGGTCGCTTCGACATTAAATAGGAAAAGATTGGCAGCATAGCAGGACCCACGTGGTCCGATGAGTCATGAAGTCCATTTGAGCTAGAGCCATGATGGCGCATGTCCTATATTATATGCGATGTTGACACGTTGTTAGAGAAATAGGGGCTCAAGACTAAAATAGTTTTTAGCTTCACCGAGAAGTAACATCCTTTGAACCGACTTTGTAACCATCTTACAAGTGGACGAGTGGACTCAAGTCGAGTTTTTCAATAGAAGGAGGTCAACTAGCACCACCTTTCATGTTGACTAACATCGCCTTTCGTGACGACACTAAGGGGCATCGTCTCGTCCTGTCAGCTAAGTTGTTGGCCTTGATTATCTCTGGTCTTTAAGAAAGTAGTGTGTCGAAGCAGACTTGTCAACTACTTTAGTTTAAATTGTATTTTGACAAAAATGGGAACACCATAACAATGTGCATTCTCTATTATGTTATGAATGAGAGCTGATGAGCAAATATTAGACGAAATGGTTCCTAGAGTAATTAGAGACTCTCATAGGGAAACTTATTTGCATAGAATACTTGATGATTTAGATGTAAACTACGTAAACATGCTCAGATTAACAAATCAACATTTTATAAATTTGTGTGACACATTGCGAACTAAGTTGCCATGTTTTTACATACTATAGGACACAATGCTCGTAATCGAGTGATCGATCACAACTTTATAAGATCCGGTGAAATCGTTAGTAGATACTTCAATGAAGCTTTACATACCATTGGAGAATTGCATGGTGAATACATCAAGGGACCAAGTAGCACAACACATCTGAGAATGTCAACAAGCTCTAGATTTTGGCCTATTTTAAGGTACACTTAGGTTTTTACAATTTAATTTTATTAGTCAATCATGAATTGTGATACTAAAAAATAGAAGTGTTCCCTAGGATTGTGTAGGTGCAGTAGATAGAACACATGTGCAAGCTCAGGTTCCCTCAAATATGGTAGGAGCCTTTCGCGGTAGGAACCATATCCTACAAAGAATGTTCTTGGTGCCATTGATTTTGATTTGAAGTTTACTTATGTACGTGCTGGTTTGTAAGGGTCCGCTCATGATGCACTAGTATTACAAGATGCTATTGGAAGACCAAATGACTTGAAGACACCTCAAGGTGAAATAAAAATGTGCGAACTCGGTTAGGAAAATATTGTCTTGTAGACGCTAGTTACTCAACAAAGGCAGGATTTATCGCACCATATCATGGAGTTCGATACCATCTTCGTGAGTATAGTGAACATTCACCCACAGACTATAAGGAACTATTCAATCTTAGACATTCATCATTGCGTACTTCTATAGAGAGAGCATTTGGTTCCTTAAAAGGTCGTTTCAAAATTCTAGCATCAAGACCTTTTTTCCATTTCTGCACCCAAATGGATCTTGTACTTTGTTGTTGTATTTTACATAATTTTGTTATCACAAATGGTGGAGATGAGTTGATTCTTTCTGAAAAAGAATGGGTTAATCAAAACCTTTCTCAAGTGGGGCGGTCTGTGAGAGAGCAAAGAGATGAGGCAAGAGAGTGGTTGCAAAAGCGTAAGCTAACAGCCAAAGACACGTGGGCTAATAGAAGGGTGTAATGATATGTAATCTTTTAAAAATATTATTTGTCTTTTACTATGTTATTTGTTGAATATTGTATAATCTGTATTTTTCACAAGTCTGAAATGGATGATACCATAGAATCATTTGAACAAATTGGAGAATCAAGTCGGCGAAAGAGGGTAAAACAAGTTACTCCTAAAGGGATTCCAAACGTTCGTTGGAAACCTCAATGGTCAAAGTCATTAATATTATTTTTGATAGAACAAGTACGTGGTGGATGCAAAGTTGATAAGGGATTAAAAGCTCTCATTTATAATGCTGTAGCAAAGCATATCAATGAAGAATTTGGAATCAACATTTCAGAGAATAACGCTTACAATCATTGGAGGACCCTAGAAACAAGGTGGGTTAGAATTCAAAGGCTAAAGGAGATGAGTGGAGTTGGATATGATGAAGGAAACAAAATCATCCTAATGGATCAAGAGGAATATTCTACATATATCAAGGTAATGTATAAATTTACATAATTCATAGAACCAATAATACAAATAATATTTATCATTGTGGACTTAATCTTTGTATAGGCAAATCCAAAGGATGACCTGGTCATTAATAAACCTATCCAGTTCTATGAAGAAATGAGTTTGATATGTGGCAATGATTGTTAGGTCTCATGTTTATGAACCAACATCTCTAATCTTGTTTTGATAATTTATAAACAATCCCTAATATCGTTTGTCTAGTAATTATGTTTGCTCATTAGGTATTCTAGACAAGCATCAAAGTTGGAGGTTGGATGGATTGTGCCTTCACGATGATATCAAAAAGAGGTTGGTAGAATACTAGAATGAAGCTAATACATCCAATTCAAAGCTTTATTGAAGACCTATATCTTGGGTATAATGTTTTATGTTTATACTTTGTGTGTTTATGCTTAAAGCTCAATATTACACACACACACATAATTTTTATTTTATTGCTTTCAAGTTTAGTCACATAAATATGAAACAAATAGAGATAGTTATATACACACATATTAATTTCATGTTTATATGTGCTTAAAATGATTTCATTAAAATCAAGTTTTAATAAGTTTATGTTCATGCATGTTTTTGCAAAACAGATGAGTTTTCACAAATGGGAAATGAAATTTGAGAAATTATTTTTCTAACATGTACTATTACATATTTATAGCCATTTTCCAAAATTTTATCATTTTTGGAGTTGATTTACTTTGTCAAATTGATTTTACAAATCGAGTGCTTCTAACAGTTTTTAGAATCTAGAATATCTATTTTAAAACAGTAATATCTCACAAATGGGAAGTGATATTTCATAAATTATTTCTTTAACATGATTATCTACATGTTTAGAAAGTTCTCTCAAAATGTTATGATTTTTGGAGTTGATTTACTATTTTTAATTAATTTTACAAAATCAGATACGCAAAATTTTAGAATCTGCCGTGCATGTTTTAAGTCGACTTGCTACAGTATAAGTCGGCTTGCTATAGTTGTAAAACCCCAATAATTTATGAATAATATAATTAATATGTGATAAATTATAATATATGGATATTTAGTATGCTAAATATCATTAAATGGTATATGAGTATAATACCATGTGTTTTGAGTATGAACGAGTTCATACATGTGAGAGAAAAGAATCGAAACATGCACAAATAGCCAAACATATGCGGAGCTGGAAAATTCCAATTCGGGTGATCGTCACGGTCGACCGTAGTCCGGTCGACTGCTACGGTCGACCGCGAAACCTACAGTTTGTTTTTCTCCTGTTTTGAGTTGGTTTCAGATTTCTAAACCCATATCCGTTTTCCCCTGATATATATATGAGTTTTTCATGTTTTTTCAGTTTTCCTAAGAACCCTAACAGCCACCAAACCCTCCAAACCCTAGTTTGATTTCTTGGAGAAGATTGGAGGCTTTCTAGTTGGGTTTTTTTGTTAATTTTCGGCTTTTGGAGTGGAGATCTCTTTCGACGTTGCATCAAAACGTTTTCCCTACAACCCCAGGCGAGTATCATCTCTACTAATCCCCCTCCTAGTTTTTAAAATGTTTTTAAAGAGATTTAAACATGTTTTGTAGAACCTAAACGAATAGATTCTGTATAAAAGATAACTCTTTTGTATTATATGTATAAAGATTAGGTCTTTTCACTCTAAAAAGGTTGAGAACATTTTTATAGATGTGATTTAGATCTGATAATGATTTTAAAACGTGGTTAATCCAAAGAAAGAGGTTTGATTCATTGTTTTGCGCTTTTATGCATGTTTTAGGGTTTTGAATACAAATCTAATGCATAAAATTATGTTTATAATTGTTGAGTTGTTTCCAGATGTTCATATCTGCTGTGGCATGTTTGCATACAAATTTTATGAAGTTTTAGACATGTTTATATCGAGGAAACACGACATGATCACGATACATACAACCAGTTTGGAAAACTGGAATCAGGGTCATGGTCGATCACCACGGTCGACCGCGTGCAGGTCAGAGACCTGGGAAGTCTCAGGAGCCCGTCGCGGTCGACTGCCACGGTCGACTGCTAGGTTGTTTTGGCTGTGCATGTTTAGTTGAGTTGGATTTTGGTTTGTCGAGTGTTTCTCTCGACTTTGTGATGATTAATTATAATATTAAGTTTTGATAAACACATGGAATAATGGTGAACTTTAGATGTGGACACGCACACCGAGATTTGTGCATATATGCTAGATTGTGTTAGATTGACACACTTCCGACACTAGTTAAGTTGATAAACACATATGAATAATGTTGTTCTATACGTATCCGGAAATAGGGAGATGAAACCTATCGCCGCAGAACGATTGAGTAAGAGTATTACAATAGTATCGTTGTTTTATGTATCCGGAATAGGAGAATAATAATCCTATTGCCGCAGAGCGATTGAGTAACGAGCATTACAAAAGTATCGCTATAGCACAAGATGATGCACACATAGATAATTGATCGGTTGTGAGTTTTACTTCCATGATAGATTGCCCGCGAGTAGGGTATTTCCTTTGAGATTTTGATACACCCGTTATGAATGACAGATATATTTGTTTTAGCAATTGTTGATATCCTCTTATATTAGAGCAGGTCACTCGGACGTAGTTTAAGATGAGATGATTATTCTTTATGTTGGAGATTAGGGTATTTATCATTGATTACTTGTTTTTCATTCAAAGAGAGTTATATGAATGATTTGATATATGTATGTACTGACTCTATTTTTCTATTTACTCCTACCCCCCTTTCCCTAGGGAGAGGTAGTGATGATCTCGCTAGCGCTTTGACGCTCGTTGTTTTCCCTTTTTTTTAGTCAGCGAGTCCGGCACACGGAGAGTCGTAGATTGATGGGACATCTTAGTTGTCCGCTTAGCTATTTATTATATTTTGTAGTTATTACAAAACTCCACATGTAGTTGATTATTTCCAGACTCTAGATTTGTATTTTATTTCATAGAGTTGAGAGCTATTGTGAGACTATGGTTATTTGACTCATTGTATTTGAGATTCAGTTCAGACTCAGAGATATATCTTTTTTATTCCAGTTGGGCTCATTATTAATATATCTTATGCTTCGTCTGTGTATATTTTTAGTGTTGCTCTATTTCGATTATTTACCTATCTGTACCTTCATCTATTTATTGTTTCCACTAGAGAGATAACGATTGTGATGATGAAACATGACGTAGCATGGTGTTTGGTGCTTAACAGGTTTGACAATCCGGGTTTCACCTGGAACTGTAGCCTTGTGTGAACCCTGGGGCGTCACAGTTGGTATCAGAGCTCTAGTTCTAATATCCTTAGGATCATTCCTGTGTCATATCGTGGAGTTAGGATAGAGTTTCCTTGGGATCATGTATACAGTCGGCTAGGAATCCATAGTATGAGTGAGGGCATATTATATATATGTACGCGAAAAATCTACAAATTTTTTTATGAACTATTTGATTGACTAATAAAGCATGATATGAGATATATGTGATACGATTTACTTATATGTTATATGCTTCATGCTTGAGATCCTATTTACTGCGTAATAATCTTTACTTTGGAATTATAGATGTCAGGAAGAGGTCGTGGACGCCGAGTTACTCGTGCTCAGGGAGTTGAGCAGGAAGATAGGGAGCCCGAGCCACAGCAGGCTCCGCAGTACTTAGTGGATCTCATAGCACTATTGGTAGCTCGTATGGCGGCTATTGAGGAGCAGTTAGCAGCCCAGGTTCATCAAGAGCCTTCCGTTCATGAAGAGGCACCCATTCAGGAGTCATCTATTCGGGAGGAAATACCAGAGAGGGCACCAGTGGTCCCACCGACACCACCAGTTGATGACAGAGCAGCTGATCAGGAGGCTTAGCTTCATTTAGTTAAAAGGTATCAAAAGTTGAAAGCGCCAGAGTTCCACGGTTCGACGGATTCCATTGCTGCACACAAGTGGAAAGGGGATGTGAGTAACATCTTGGATATGCTGAATGTTAATTCGGTGCAGAAGCAGAGGCTAGCGACTTTCAGCCTCAAGGGCGATGCGGGAGGATGGTATCGACTTTGTTTCACTCCAGAGCAAAGGATGACGGTTTCATGGGAGACCTTTATATATCTGTTTGATGAGCAGTATGTTTCGGCTGCAGCGAAAGATGGAAAAGAGTTAGAGCTGACTCGGTTAGAGCAGGGAGATATGTCTGTTATGGACTTCGAGAGTAAGTTCATGTCATTGCTTAGATTCATCGGCATGTGGCACACAGAGGAGCGACAGGCTCAGATGTTTCTGATGGGACTTCGTCTAAGGTTACGTCGGTATATAGTATCTCAGAGGTTCCGGTTAGTGCGGGAGGTGGCAGATGCTACCATGGCTCAGGAGACGAATACAACCATATTCAACAAGGGCAAGGACAATGGTAAGTCAGGATAGTCCGATGACAAAGAAAAAGGAAAGAGACCATTTGGAGGCTTAGGAGGACCCCAGCAGCAGGGTAAAGGTCCGCATCATCAGGGTCTTCATAAGAAGGGCCATCAGTAAGACCAGAGAGCGCAGCAGTAGCGCCGATTCCAGGAAGCTTGTTATAATTATAACAAGATTGGGCACCGAGAAGCCGAGTGCCGTAGCGCACCTGCAGCAGGCCAGCAGGGAAGGACTCAGCAGCATCAGCAGAATCGTGCTCAGGGACGCGGTCAAGGCCAACAGCCGAGGATTGAGGCACCTCCAGCAGTTCCGAGGATAGAGGGACAGGTTCGAGCGATCCAGGAGATACAGCAGAGGCAGGTGGCACCATTCACTCTAGGTGATGCAGAGCAGCAGACCGGTAGAGTGTATGCAGTGGTTCCTCGCGATCATGGCGCGATCGGAGCTGTGGTGGAAGGTACGTTCCGTGTGAACTCCTTTCCAGCACGTATACTTTTTGATTCTGGCGCTTCACATTCTTTTATCTCCTATGCTTTTTTGATTAGACTTCAGCTTGTAGCTCAGCCGTTAGATTTCCCATTATCTGTATCTACTCCGTTGGGAGAGATGTCTCTATTAGAGAGTGTTTGTAGGAGATGCATCGTCAACTTGGACGATTCTGAGTTCGCGATTGATTTGATCGTGTTGCATATGTTTGAATTCGATGTGATTCTTGGTATGGATTAGCTATCTTCCTACCATGTGAGTATCGACTGTTTTGCGAAAACAGTCAGTTTGAGAGCATATGATGGATCAGAGTTAGTGGTAGCTACCTCCAGAGGCAACCAGTTTGTGAAGTCATTTCTGGCGTACGTAGAGGAGGTGATATTACGGGATCGGAGCGCAGATTTGAGTGAGATGCGAGTAGTCTCAGATTACCAGGATGTCTTCCAGGATATACCAGGATTACCTCCAGTGAGAGAGGTCGAGTTTTGCATAGAGTTGCAGCTAGGCACCGCACCTATTTCCTAAGATCCTTACCGTATGGCGCCTGCTGAGATGAGGGAGCTACAGATCCAGATCGATGAGTTGTTGTCTCAGGGCTTCATTCGACGGAGTCATTCTCCGTGAGGGGCACCAGTCCTCTTTGTGAAGAAGAAGGACGGGAGTATGCGATTATGTATAGATTATCGCGAGTTGAACAAGGTTACTATCCGTAATAGGTACCTATTACCGAGGATCGATGACTTGTTCGACTAGTTACAGGGAGCATAGTGTTTCTCGAAGATAGATCTTCGTTTCGGTTATCATCAGTTACGAGTTCGGGAGATGGATATTCCTAAGACCGCTTTCTTGACTCGATATGGGTCTTTCGAGTTTCTTGTCATGCCGTTTGGGCTGACCAATGCATCAGCAGTATTCATGGATTTGATGAATCGGGTTTTTTGTCCGTACTTGGACCAGCTTGTGAAAGTCTTCATCGACGATATTCTTATCTACTTGAGGTTGGAGGCAGAGCACGAGCAGCATTTGGGGTTAGCATTGTAGATATTGAGAGAGCACCAGTTGTATGCTAAGTTTAGCAAGTGTGAATTCTGGTTATCAGAGGTCAGATTTTTTGGGCCATGTTATTAGCCGGGAGGGCATTGTAGTGGATCCGGCTAAGGTAGAAGCCGTACTTGATTAGGAACCACCGAAGACAGTTATCGAGATTCGTAGCTTCTTAGGCCTGGCAGACTATTACAGAAAATTCATTCAGGACTTCTTGAGGATTGCCACACCACTTACACACCTTACTAAGAAGGGTGTACAGTTCATTTGGAGCATAGAGTGCCAGAAGGCATTTGAGACATTGAAGACTAAGTTGACTTCAGCACCAGTATTGGTTATTCCTAGCAGTGATAAGACTTTTGTTGTCTACACTGATGCATCCTTATCGGGTCTTAGCAGTGTATTGATACAGACCCAGAGAGTCGTAGCCTATATTTCAAGGTAGCTGAGGACTCATGAGCAGAATTATCCCATGCATGATTTGGAGCTAGCAGTAGTGGTCTTTGCACTGAAGGCGTGGAGACATTATTTGTACGGAGTGTAGTTTGAGTTATTCACAGATCACCAGAGTTTGAAGTACCTCTTCTCACAGAAAGAACTCAACCAGAGGCAACGGCGATGGTTAGAGTTTATTAAGGATTATGAGTTTGCTATACAGTATCATCCGGGAAAGGTGAACGTGGTAGCAGACGCTTTAAGCAGGAAGCGTCGTCGCGGACTAGCAGCTTTGAGGTGTTCACTATATCGGGATTTTTATACCCTCAGCCATTTTGATTTCAGGCCAGAGATTGGCGAGAGCCGTGTGTTCTTAGGAGCGTTATCTGTACAGCCATCTTAGAGAGATAGAGTAGTCGGAGCTCAGTTAGAGGATTCTTGGATTCAAACCCGCAAGGGGGAGATCTCCAAAGAACCCAAGGATGATTGGACTATTAGAGTAGATGGAGGCCTGAGGATGAAGGGCAGGATCATTATGCTGAATAATCTACAGCTAAAGAGGGAACTTTTTGACGAGGCTCATCGCAGCAGATATACAGTGCACCCAGGCACGACGAAAATGTACAAGGATCTAAAGAGGCATTTTTAGTGGAGTGGTATGCGTAGAGAGATTGTAGATTATGTGGCTAAGTGTTATACCTGCCAACAAGTTAAGGCAGAACATTAGAGACCTGCAGGAGCCCTACAGCCTTTACCCATTCCCGAGTGGAAGTGGATAGATATTTCCATGGATTTTATAGCAGGGTTGCCCAAGTCAAAGAAAGGAAATGATTCTATTTGGGTTATAGTGGACATATTGACTAAGTTCACACATTTCTTACCTGTGAGGACGACTTATACGGCAAATACGTACGTGAGGATCTTCATTCGGGAGATTGTTAGATTGCATGGAGTTCCGGAGACGATTGTATTAGATCGGGGCTCAGTCTTCACATCTTATTTTTGGAGGAGTTTCCAGGATGCTTTTGGCAGTCAGTTATCATTTAGCAGTGTTTTTCACCCCCAGACAGACGGTCAGACCGAGAAGGTGAATTAGATCTTAGAGGACATGCTGAGAGCGTGCGTTATAGATTTTCTGGGTAGCTGGGAGGATCACATCCCACTGATTGAATTTGCATATAATAATAGTTATCAAGCTACCATCGGAATGGCACCGTATGAAGCTTTGTACAGGAGACCTTGTAGATCGCCTATATGTTAGGCAGAGCCAGAGGATAGTCTATTGACTGGTCCAGAGTTAGTTAGATAGACCACAGAGAAGGTGGCATTGATTTGAGAGCGCATTCTTATGGTGCAGAGTCGGCAGAAGAGCTATGCAAATCAGCGGAGACGGCCTTTAGAGTTCCAGGTCGGAGACTCAATCATGTTGAAAGTATTACTGATGAAGGGCGTTCAGCGATTCGGTAGATGGGGGAAGCTTTCCCTGAGATATGTTGGTCCTTTCAGGATCATCGAGCGCATTGGAGCTGTTTCTTACAGATTAGATCTTCCAACATCGATGTCGAGTGTACACGATATCTTTCATGTCTCGATACTTAAGAAGCATCTACGGGATGATGAGCAGCAGAGAGTGATTGACTCACCATAGATTGAGATTCAGGATGATTTGACTACCGTAGAGGTACCAGTATGCATACTTGCTAGAGAGAATAAAAAGCTTAGAAATAAAATCATTCCATTAGTGAAAGTTCAGTGGAACCGGCAAGGAACCGAAGAGATTTCTTGGGAGCGTGAGGAGGATGTTCGTCGCGACTACCCGCACCTGTTTGGACAGGTATGATGTTAATATGCTTATAGGACTTGATAGTTGTCATTATCTATGATTATTTAGTCACATTTATATTTATCTTTAACACTAGAATGATGATATTTTTACCTGATCCTTAATCAATTGAAGTATATGGTATATACATGAGGGTTTCCTTGTTTGGATTATTTCGCTCAACGTACCAATTTCGTTTAGTTAAGGATTTAGGTAAGAATGTTTGCATTCTAGGTTGTTAACTTTAAATATCATTGTGCTAACACTATGTGATGTGTGTAGAAGGAAATCTTAATATGAATTACATCTTCTTAATGTGTTTTCCTAGTTTTTGAGCTTTGAGATGCGACTGCAGAATTTTGAGGACGAAATCCTCTTAAGGGGGGTGAATGTAAAACCCCGATAATTTATGAATAATATAATTAATGTGTGATAAATTATGATATGTGGATATTTAGTATGATAAATATCATTAAATGGTCTATGAGTATAATACCATGTGTTTTGAGTATGAACGAGTTGATAAATATGAGAGAATGAGTCGAAACATGCACAAATAGCCAAACATATGCGGAGCTAGAAAATTACAGTCCGGTCGACCGCCACAATCGATCGTGAAACCTACAGTTTGTTTTTCTCCTGTTTTGAGTTGGTTTCAGATTTCTAAACCCATATCCGTTTTCCCCTGATATATATATATGAGTTTTTCACGTTTTTCTCAGTTTTCCTAAGAACCCTAATAGCCACCAAACCCCCCAAACCCTAGTTTGATTTCTTGGAGAAGATTGAAGGCTTTCTAGTTGGGTTTTTTTGTTGATTTTCGGCTTTTGGAGTGGAGAGCTCTTTCGACGTTGCATCAAAACGTTTTCCCTACAACCCCAGGCGAGTATCATCTCTACTAATCCCCCTCCTAGTTTTTAAAACATTTTTAAAGAGATTTAAACATGTTTTGTAGAGCCTAAACGAATAGATTCTGCATAAAAGATAATTCTTTTGTATTATATATATATAAAGATTAGGTCTTTTCATGCTAAAAAGGTTGAGAACATTTTTACAGATGTGATTTAGATCTGATAATGATTTTAAAACGTGGTTAATCTAAAGAAAGAGGTTTGATTCATTGTTTTGAGCTTTTATGCATGTTTTAGGGTTTTGAATACAAATCTAATGCATAAAATTATGTTTATAATTATTGAGTTGTTTCCAGATGTTCATATCTGCTGTGGCATGTTTGCATACAAATTTTATGAAGTTTTAGACATGTTTATATTGATGAAATACGACATGATCATGATACATATAACCAGTTTGGAAAACTGGAATCAGGGTTCACGGTCGACCGTGCAGGTCGGAGACCTAGGAAGTCTCAGGAGCCCATCGCGGTCGACCGCCACGGTCGACCGCCAGGTTGTTTTGGCTATGCATGTTTAGTTGAGTTGGATTTTGGTTTGTCGAGTGTTTCTCTCGACTTTGTGATGATTAATTACAATATTAAGACTTGATAAACACCTAGAATAATGGTGAACTTCAGATGTGAACACGCACACCGAGATTGTTTATATATTCTAGATTGTGTTAGATTGACACATTTTCGACACGAGTTAAGTTGATAAACATATATGAATAATGTTGTTCTATACGTATCCAGAAATAGGGAGATGAAACCTATTTACCGCAGAACAATTGAGTAAGATTATTACAATAGTATCGTTGTTTTATGTATCCGAAATAAGAGAATAATAATCCTATTGCCGCAGAGCGATTGAGTAACGAGCATTACAAAAGTATCGCTATAGCACAAGATGATGCACACATAGATAATTGATCGGTTGTGAGTTTTACTTCCATGATAGATTGCCCGTGAGTAGGGTATTTCCTTTAAAATTTTGATACACCCGTTATGAACGGCAGATATATTTGTTTTACCAATTGTTGATATCCTCTTATATTAGAGCAGGTCACTCGGACGTAGTTTGAGATGAGATGATTATTCTTTATGTTGGAGATTAGGGTATTTATCATTGATTACTTGTTTTTCATTCAAAGAGAGTTATATGAATGATTTGATATATGTATGTACTGACTCTATTTTTCTATTTACTCCTATCCCCCTTTCCCTCGGAAGAGGTAGTGATGATCTCACTAGCGCTTTGACGCTCGTTATTTTCCCTTCTTTTCAGGCAGCGAGTCCGGCGCACGGAGAGTCGCAGGTTGATGGGACATTTTAGTTGTCCGCTTAGCTATTTATTATATTTTATAGTTATTACAAAACTCCACATGTAGTTGATTATTTCCAGACTCTAGATTTGTATTTTATTTCATAGAGTTGAGAGCTATTGTGAGACTATGGTTATTTGACTCATTGTATTTGAGATTCAGTTCAGACTCAGAGATATATCTTTTTTATTCCAGTTGGGCTCATTATTTATATATCTTATGCTTCTTCTGTGTATATTTTCAGTGTTGCTCTATTTCGATTATTTACCTATCTGTACCTTCATCTATTTATCGTTTCCACTAGAAAGATAACGATTGTGATGGTGAAACATGTCATAGCATGGTGTTTGGTGCTTGGCAGGTTTGACAATCCGGGTTTCACTTAGGACTGCAGTCTTGTGTGAACCCTGGGGCGTCACAATAGTATAAGTCAACTTGCTACATTATAAGTCAACTTAGTATATGTTTTTTTAGTCTGTAACGGCTAGTTTATAAGTTGACTCATGAACAGTACAAGTCGACTTATAAAACTGTAATGGCTAGTTTTCTAGAATGCTAAATTTTTGAGATTTTTATCTTTTTGCTTGGTTTTTCTTAGTTTTTGGGGTTTGTTTCATGAACCTATATATACTCCATGCCCTCTAACTTCTAAATATACTTAGAAAATTTTAAACTAAATTTTCGGCAAGTTTGTTTAAGAGTTTTCAAGTGTTTCAAGTTTGGTTTTGTGAATAAATTTTCACAAGAGGAAGAAGAGATCATCATTTTATGTTTGGGCTTTTATCTCATCTTTTTCACTCTTGTTTTTTATTGGAGAAGTTTTCTAAACTCAATCTCTAGCTTTTTATACGTTTGATTATCATTTCCATAAGCTAGACTTTAATTGAGTTTATATTTTTTTTTACTCATTGTTTACACACACCCACTTGAGCTTAAGTATTTTCATACATATTATAATTGTGGTTGTGAGTTTGTAACATTGAGTGTGGGCTTATATTGAGTTCTCATATATTGTAGAGAACAAACATTTTTCTAGTGCTTATTTGTGAAATCACCTTGTAATACACTTGTACACCGAGAGGAGTGTGTGGTGAGAGACGAGGTCAATTCCAAGAGGAGTGACATCAATAGTAAAACCTAGGGAGAGGTGGTAAATCTGAGCACTTGAGGAAGTTGACACGGGTAGACCAACACTTAGAGGGTGTAGAGTGTGATTACAAGTGTGTGAGATTGTGAAAGTTTTCGGTGAACTAGAAAACCGATTGTGAGGTGTAAACGTTTTGGGTGAACGTTGAGAACCGTTGTGACAGTGGATTCTCCCCGGGAGTGGGGAGTGGAAACGTAGGTCAGAAGGATCAAACTTTGTGATCATCTTTGTGTGTTTGTGTTGACTATTTGCTCACTATCTCATTTGCATTTTAGTTTATGTTTATATCACCCTTTGTTTATATTGCATATTCTTGCTCATAGTTAGTTGTATATCATACTTGCAAGAATAAATTGTTAAATTGATATTAAATCGGATTAGATTAGCATATTACCCTAATCACCCCCCTCTAGGGTAATTTCAATGATCACGCAACGGGGAAGTACACTATTGATACTCACCAACCTATTGGATTAGAAGACATTGAGGAAGTAATAGAGAATGGCAATGAAACTAATGACATGATGGAAAATATGGATATGATTGGCCGTAATGATTCTACCTCTTCTAGGGGTACTTCAACACAATCTTCAACTTGTGGTCCCAATAGATCTACATCTCAGGGATCTAAAGTTAAGAACAAAATCAAAAGTGGAAAGAAAATAAAAGATTTACAACTTAAGTTGATGTCAAAAATGGCCACGGGGGTTTGTAGAATTTCAGAGGTTATGTTGATGAAACACTAAGCTGAAAATGAAAGAGCAAGAAAGATAATTGAAGACTTGGGAAAACTTTAGAGCTTTAAGCAACAGGACCTAGACAAGGCCTGCTACTTTTTAATAGAGCATTCTTCCATCGCAGTAGGTTTTCTTATGAGATCCCATAAGCAAAAGGTAATTTGGATAAATAATTTTTTTAGAGAAAATGGGGTAAGTACCCTCTAACCTTTCATGCTTGACGTTATTGTATTGAGAACTTCTAAAACTATGGATCATTGTAATAATTTAAATATTTTGACTATGCTTTATTTATTTTGGATGACTATAATATCTTAATTACTATTGGGACCTTCTATAGTTATGCCTTTTTTATGAAGTTCAAAAATATTATATGCTTTTTATTTATTTACAACTAGAATTGAGATGGTGACATGTTTAAGCCTTCCTCGAAGAGAACTTGAGGTAATTAATTGTGTTTCATCAAATATATAATATTTCTTTTTTATTTATTTTGACAATTGTTTTTTCAGGTAGAAAATGCTATATTTAGAGTTTTCTTTTCTGGAGAACAAGCCAAGATATAAATTCTTAAGATCTGTATGTGACATGTGAGAGATTTCATGCTCTTACCAACATAAATATGTATGTGAAGTAAATATTGTAGCCACAAAATATAGAACAAAATTCATTTCAGTGTTCAAGTTTATTTCTTTAGAGTTTAGCATGCAATATTTCAATTTTTCTGAGAAATAAACTGAATATATTTGTTTACTTATCTCAAATGTAAGCCTTCTTCTATTTTAAATGATTTATGTCTATATATTTTGTATATTATTGCAAGTGAAAACAGGTTGCAACTAGGAAGCTGTAAATACAAACAAACAGTCGCAACTATGCTTGCAAGTGCAAGTTGCAAGATTTTAAAGTTGCACCAAACAACTGTAACTCCAGTTGCAAGCAATAGGAGTTGAAACTACCTCAGTTGCATGCAATTGGGAGTTGCATTGCAACTGCACTTGCAAGCAACCAAACACACCCCTAATGTAACTGTGATCGCAAGATGTGTCTTCCATATAGCTGCTATCAAATATAGTTGCAGTCACAATTACTTATTTCACACTGAAATATTTTAATGATTTGCAATTTAGTCATAGTAGCACATGTTTTAAAAAATATCATGATGATAATCATATTTTTATTACGATTTTATACTTTTATTATCTATTTTACATGAATAAATATACTACTAATAATTGTTTCTATCTTAATTTGCAGGTTAATAGAGAAATAATGAATAAAATCCTAAAAAACCTCTAACTTCCTCATTTTGTATCCTTTTATTGAAGTCCAAGGTCAAGCCAAGAAGCTTACATAAGCCAGAGAAAATAAAAATTAAATATCATATTCAAGATGGTTGGCAGCAAAGAAACGACGATATCTCTCAATCCGAAAGGCAGAAATTAACATATAATATATAAAAATTGCCTATCTTGATAAGACGAAGTCATCTGTCAAGTTAGGTTTGTGATACAAGTATCGATTCAGGTATCAATATAGGGATCAATACATGTATAAATACGAGTATCATACCAGTATCGATAGGGTATTGATTTCGGTATCGATAGGGGCATCGATACCAGTATTGATACCCATATCGATACCAAATGTGTAGTTATAATTTAATAGTTAAAATTGAGTAACTTGGGAAGCAAGTTTAATCCAAGGGCTCTCATTCATTGTTGTAGGCTATAAATAAGGGTAGAGAATAAGGGGTTATGGTGTGAAAAAATTTATAGGAGGGTTACTCTTAATTGAGAAGACCTTCTAATTTTATAACTTTTTATTGTAATTAATAAAAGATTTTTTCACCTCTTCATATTTTTCTTTTCTTCTTTTTGTTTGATTATGAAGATGAAGGTGGGATGAAGATGAAGATCAAGAGGAAGGTTTTCTATCACATTGAGGCTAGAACCCTCTTGGGATGTAAATTTTCTCTTTGTTAATAAATTTATCTTTTGCTTTCTTTTCTTGCTTAAATAGCCAAGAGGCTTAGATTTATTTTCATGCTTATAGAGTAGATTTACTTTCATGTCTTTACTTTCTTGCTTTAAATTCTCGCATTTATTTCTTACAATTTATTTTGTAGTTTATATTTTATTTCTTTGCAATTTATTTTATAGTTTAGATTTTATTTCTTTGCAATTTATTTTATAGTTTAAATATTATTTTCTTGCACTATTCTCCTTATGACTAGAACTCTCTTGGGATTAGTTTTTATTTTTGTTTATTTTCATTTTCTTTTATTCGCCTTGAGGCTAGAACCCTCTAGGGGATTACTTTTTTTTAGATGTGGAATTAATACTTGTGGGAACTCTAGAAATTACATGAAACTAGTTTTATTTCTTTTATAATTTGTTAATCATTCTCTTATGCTTAAAATGTTCATGTTTAGGATATTCAACTAAAGAACTAATTGGTAGAAGGAATTATAGAATTGTTATTTAGTTGTTATTCTTTTTATGAGTATTAATTTTACTTGGATAATAATTTGATAGGTTATGCTTTTCTTATGTGGTTTGATAGTCTATACTTAATAAATCTAAAGTACAATATGATAAAAAGATAATGGTTCATATTTTATAAGTGAGATTAGCTAGTGAATTCAATTCTAGATTCCTCATTCTTGATTTTCCCCTTATTTCTTGATTTTTCTCTTATTTTTTTCTTAATTTTATTTCCTTCATCTTTCTTTATTTCCTTGTTGTTAGTTTTGTGTACATTTACCCTTTATCACATCCACTCTTTACCCATCTACTCTCAATCTCGTTTTATGCTTATTTACACACAATCACTCTCACTCTTTCTATCTCTTCGCAATCACATTCATCACTCTTAATTGTCACACACACAACATAAGAACCGATTTTAATTTTATCCTACAAACACCTTCCTCGTGGGATCGATAACTCTTTATACTATAACTTGATTGGTTGTGTACTTGCAACTCTAGAGGTATACTTTTATGCCCCATTAAGTTTTTGGTGCCGTTGCCGGGGAATGTGCTTATAAGTAGGATTTTATTTATTTTGGTTCTTTAATTTGTGTGTTTTCTTGTGAAGGAACCACTTGAGATTGAAGATCGTGGATTGGAGATTGAGGATTTGAAAATTTTCTTGTGGTAACTTTTCTTTCTAGTATTTTCAATTCCACTCCTTTAGTTAGTTTCTCACAATTAGAGACAATTAGGATCTAAAAAGAAAAAAATTATTCTTGTCAACCATAATAAAATTCGCCCTCCACTTGGACATTTACTAACAAGATAATAAATTCAAACAAGAGTCCCTTTATCACATTTGTTTGATTGTTAACCTTAATAAAAAACAAAAAGATTTTATTTTTTTATCCTTTTGTAGTTGCTTTTAACTCCTAGGGTCACATTGCATATAATAGTAGGAATTCACTAAAGTGCTTTGAGCATCTTGATTTGACATATACTTGAAAACATTCTTAAGGACAAAACCCCCCTAATCAAGATAATGTGGGGGATTTTATTACTCTTTTCTTAGCCCACAAATCACTAATTCCTCACTACACAGACCCAAGACTTTTAAAACTCATTAAACATTTGCCCCTAAGGATTTGAGCTCATTAAGGAACAAGATATCCTTAAGTGAATTGGTTCAAGTTTACTTGAATTAGTTAGTGTCTAAGACAAGGTTTAGGGGTTGCGTAAAGCGTTCCACGAGGAACGAGATACTTAATTGATCTTTGATCTCACTCTAGTACTATCCTTACCTGGCTAACTGACTGAGTAAACTTTAATCTTTTCACTAATAGAGTTTTTAGATAGGAGCTGGTCTAGCTGAGTTTAGGCTTAACCCTAGAATTTAGAGTGATTGACATAAATGATTATTTTAATTTGTTTTAGTTAGGGTTTTCTTTCATCTTTTCCTCCTCATTATTTTTTTTGGAGATTTCTCAAAAAAAAACTTTTATTTTTCTTAGAAAAAAAATTATAAAAAGAAATTGTTTTGGTGCATGCAAACTTGGATTAGAGATAATACCAATCATTTAATCCGTTTTGAACCATTTGAAGAAATGGCCTATCCTAATTCACTGGTTCTTCAAGATATGTGTTACCCAACTAGGAATGCAATCCCATATTGTACTAAGCTATCCTAAGTAAATGGAACTAATTTTGAGCTTAGACCACATTACATAAACATGCTTCCAAAATTCTTAGGAAATGAAATCGAAGACTCTTATATCTTTATTTTTGAGTTTGAGGAAGTGTGTCTTATGATTAAAATTAGAGAACTATCTGAGGATGTGATCAAGCTCTGACTTATTCCATTTTCTCTTAAGGTCAAGGCCAAGAAATGACTGTATAGCTTACCTACGAATTCTATCTCAACTTGGGATGAATTAGTTACAGTTTTTTTAAAAAAATATTTCCCTATTCACAAAACTGTCAAGCTTAGAAACAACATTCAAAATTTTAAAATTGTCCCAGGGGGGCATTTTGGAAGTATTTTGAAAGATTTAAGGATCTTCTTATCCAATATCCTCACTACTATCTTGAGAAATAGCGATTATGCCAAATCATGTATGAATGATTGGATTATTCTTCAAAAACTTCATTAGAATCAATATGTCAAGGGGATTTCATGAAGAAAAATACCGATGAATCTTAGAAATTTTTAGAGAGTTTATCTAAAAAAACCATGCAATGGGAACATTGTGATGATAGAGTTTCATCAGTTGTCCAACCCAAATCCAGTGGTCTGTCCCTAGAGACGAACATAGCCTCTGAAGTAAAGATAGCTACAATCATGCATAGGTTAGAAGCTCTAGAAATCAAAGAACGAACCCCATCTCAAATCAATCTAGTTTCTGCCTCAGGTTGTCATAATTATCTTTCTCCATCCCATGTTTCAAAGGAATGTGCTCTCTTAGGAAATAATCAACCACTAAGACAGTTTAACACTGCATTCCAGCGTTCCGTAAATGATCCATTTTCTCTAACCTATAATCTAGGTTGGAGAAATCAACCACACTTTGCATGGAATCAGAGAAACTACTCCAAAAATTAAAACTTTACTCCCACTTTAAACCAACAATTTCCTAGGGGAAACACAGTTCCTTTCAGTTCTCAACCCAATTTTTAACAACCAAATCTGCCATATCAAAATCAGTCTCCTCATCATCAAACTGTAAATCACACTCCTCTAAATTTAGATCATGTTAAACGTCTCAATATTTTGGAAAAGGGTTTGGAAACTATAATTAAGGCCTCTACACAAATCACAAATATGTTGACTCAAACATCCAGCACTTTGAATTCCTTTATGTAATCAACCGGACAAATACCCAACTCCAACACTTAAGCCATAGCTAGATTAGAAACCCAACTTGGTCAATTAGCTAGTGCCATGAGTAAAAGAGAGAAATTTTTTTTTCGAGTCAACCCGTAGTCAACCCTAAGGACATAGGATCTAGTTCATCCTATGAAGCTTAAGTGAATGCAATCCATTCACTACGGCTAGGAAAATAGGTCGATAATCAAGTTAGAATACCTCCAAGTCAAACTCTTGATCCAGAACAAATTTGTTCTCCTTCTGATAACTCTATTCAGAAGTCACCCATTTCAGATGACCAAGAACCCGAACCCAAACCTGAGCCTAATTTTGATAGGTTTAAACCAGTTGCTTCCTTCCCAGATAGACTCAGGCCTAGGAAGCACTCCCCTCAGAAGGAGAAGATCCTAGAAACTTTCAAGCAGGTTGAGGTCAACATTCCTCTCTTACATATAATTAGCATACCTAGTTATTGGTCCGCACGGGAGTGCAATAAACTGACATATCTATTTACCGGTCTGCATGGGGATGCGATGAGTTGAAGTATTCTAGAGAATGATGATTTGATAAATAACCTAAGTGTATGTGAATATTGACATCATCGATATGATCCATTGTGAAAGTATTCACAACTTAGATACACGAGTGTGTTAATATCTGTTTTACCTACTAAGGGTAGTATGAGGAGTTGATATGATATTTTTGAAGATGTATGATGCTGTATTTCCTGCATAATCTTTGTTTTATTCATTTATTCTTAGTTTTAGAGTTAATATTTAGCAATTCACAATTTGAGACATATGGTATATACATGAGGGTTTCCTTATTTGGATTATTTCGCTTGATGTACCAGTCTCGTGTTGTGAGTTTCTAAGTATTAACCCCAATTTAGTACAGAGTAAATGAACTAGGTAGACTATGCACTTATAGGTAGAGTCTCCATCATACCTAGTAGCCCTTTCCCTGGGGGCGGATGGAGATGATCTTGCTAGCGCTCTAATGCTGTGGTTTTCACTTCTTTTCAGGCAGGGGAGTAGAGTTTCGGAGAGCCGCAGGTTGACGGATTTTTAGCCTAGTCACAATCATATATATTTAGTAGTTCTGCTCCACGGATGTTCAGTTTATATTTCCAGTTGATGTTTAGATTTGTATTACATTTTGAGAGCTGGGAGAGCTTATGTACTTTTCAGTTGACTCATGTAGTTGAGATTTTGGATCATTTATTTCAGATTGATGGATATATTTTCTTTTATATCTGTTGAGACCTGATTATTTGGAGATTTATCAAATATTTCTGTGTTCTATTTCTTGTCTTCATCTCTTTTACCTATACTATCTTATTTGTTTCCACTAGAGGGATATTTCTGTGATGGTGAAATATGACATTGCATAGTATAGGTGCATGGCAGGTTTGACATCCTTAGTTTTGCCTTGGACTGCAACTTTGTATGAATCTGGGGGCGTCACAGAGTTCATGGTTCATATTCATTAAATTCTCATGACTTTTGTAGGGAACTCCATAAGCATTAACCATGGTGATAGTAGAATTCCAACTCTCGTAAGCTCATCTCATGCAAAAGGTGTAAAATCTTGTGCAAGAGGAAACTAGAAGTTGTACTTGTTATCTAACAGAGTGAGGATGGATGATGGCCGAGTAATTAATGTGCAATCTCTTGACAATGACAACACAAGGATTCTCTTGCATCATTTGTTTCAGAGGTCAGGGAGGCTTGTGATCCATGAAGTTAGCTTCATTTGTTTCATAGGTGAGAGAGTCTCATGATGCACACAAGGGTCACCCCCTCGCAACAATTTTTAGGGAACAGCTTGCCCAGACATTAAAAAGTCCATGTGAGCTGACTCTTTACATTTTGTATCATATATTTTAGCTCCAAATAGAAACCATATTTGTGTTTAAGGCCTAATCACATGCGAAGTAAGCAGTGAAAGAAAAATCATCCCTCAATTTTCAAACTACCCCTACTTACAGGTTTTTGAACTCCCAAAAATCGATAATCGCACTCCCCATAACAAAAAATGAATTACCCTCTCCTCTCTCTTCTATTATTAACAGGAACACAGTCGAATGAACCCCAAAAATCCCTTTCTTTTTCCCTCTCAAAGTTCTACCTAGGTTAGGGCTTCTTCGGTGAAAAATGGTCGAAAACCCATTTCAGATGGGGAAATCATCATATCAGACCATAAAGGACTAAGTTGCCAATGATTTTGAAGTGGTAAATTGCAAGTGGATGGCCATTGTCAACTACAAATGTTGGGTGGAACGATGATCAAAACATAGAAATGAAGTTAATTACTCGTCATAGAAGGTAGTTCATAAGCCATGTGCTACCGCCGATGATGGTGAATCTGCAAATAAAGATCCCACGGCTTCCTTGAGTGATGACCTTGGTGTCTTTTCAAGTGATGATGAATCACATCATTCCTCTGGGAATGGCAGCACGAATGAATGATGACCCTTTTAGACATGCAAAAGGTTACACTTGGCAAAGGCGAGAAACAAAGTTCAAAAGGGGATAGTTGCCTCACAATAAAGAAATAAGTTTGGCCTACTAGAGTTTAATCATTTGTTATATATATGTAGATTGTGTGTAATTTATGTGGAAAATTTTAGAAATTAAAATTTATGGTTGTGTTTATTAACTTTTAACTGTTTGGAAAGTCAAAGATGTTATTGTATTAGTTTATTATTGATTAAATATTGCTGATTATGAATTATTACAAATTGGTTTCACATGTTGCAAGGAAATGATTTTTTTTGAAGTATGAAATATCTACAATGCTTGTTAATGCTCCAGATAGGTTTGTTTTCGTCAAAAGTCTGTTCTGTTGCAGAATTCATTATATCTTCTTTTGATTACAACAAATTCAAAGAGATAGTCTTTTTATAAGACTTCTTTTACATAACAAAGTGAAAATTACAACTTTTGAGAAAATAACACAATAGCTGTTTATCAACTACTGTTTTTGTGGGACTTTGCCTGTGCCGGGAGCGCTTTAGCTCGTGGACCGCCGAATCACAGATCGTGAAGAGGGGGCTTATGATTCTGACTTCGTGTATCGAAGTGAGAATTTGAAACAATATCTTATCGAAGTAAGATAGTCGTTCTTCTTGAAATCAAGTCAAGGCTCGAATGTCAAGGAATCACACAAAAAAAATCAAGTATGCTCTCTCTCTGCTCTGGACTGCTCGAAAATGTGCTCGATCCTCGTCAAAAGTGACCCTAAGGGGGTATTTATAGCCTCCGGGGTCTGTAACTGCAAAAACTCAACAACCAAAGAAATTAGTACGGCGAGACAGTGTTTACTGTCTCGCTGGGTGAGACAGTGTTTGCTGTCTCGGCCCGCGAGACAAAAAATTTACTGTCTCGCCCAGCAAGACAGTGAATACTGTCTCGGAAAACGACCGTTTTTCCTTGTAAGTGCTTTCCCATGTTTCAAACTCCGTTATTTTGGCAGTTAGTCACGTGATTTTCGCCCATGATGTTTTCCACGTCCCTTAGCAGTTAATGGACACGTATGTGGCGGTTATCGAGGTGGTTTTCTGACCAATTCAATGCTGTCTTACTGGCGAGACAGCAAAGCCTGTCTCGCTGGCGAGACAGTTCATACTTGTCTTGATTTTCTCAAAACAGTATGAGATCAACTCTTATGATTTCTTTGAGTGATCTTATCTATGTTTGGGATACCTATTAGCAATTTTTGACGCCTACAGATACCCCCTCCAAAGTATTCCAGACGTATTCTTTTATAGAAGAGTCTGGGATACTTTGGATAAGATATGTTTTACTTACGATCCCTTTAATGCTTGGTTGAGTAGATCGTGTAGCAGGACTTGTAAATGGCTTCAACCCTTGATCTCTTCTTCTTTTAGTCTATTCAGTTCTTTGTAGAATAGCTAATGTTCTCCCGGTGTCGTGTTTATCGCTTGACCGTTGTCGAGATCTTGAATCGAAGCTGGTATTTGTTCTTGTGGGTTCAGTTTTTGTCGCTGAATTGATGCATCCGCTGAGAGTTCATCAGGTTATCCTTAAGAATATTCAGATTAATATTCTCCAGGAACTTCCTGTTAAGGGTAGGGAAACAGTTTAGACTCGTGTACCCATTGGAGTGTTCATGCGTACCACATTTGGTTGTTTGACTAAGAGAAAGTCCGCTGTTTCAAACTACGAGACAGTATTTGCTGTCTCGCAGCGCGAGACAGTGTTTGCTGTCTCGCTCAGCGAGATAGAGTTTGCTGTCTCGCTCAGCGAGACAGCGAGTATAAAAGGCGGACTTAGGGTTTTCTGGGGTTTTTTCACGTCGATCTGGGCGATTTTTGGGCGATTTCCGGCGATTTCTTGGGTGATTTTCTGGCGATCTTCGACCAGTTTTCTTCTACCTCCCCTCTTCTTTGTTGCCGACTTAGGTGGTGCCTTTGTTTTGGGGAAATTCAACAGGGATTCGTGAAGGTTTGTTCACCTCTTTCTTTTCAAAACTTTGATTTTCTTCAACTTCTTTGACTGTAACCTTGCATGCATTATTTCAGTGATGCTGCGTGATATTCTGTTCAATTTCAAGTTCCAAAACCCTAACTTTCCCTTTGGGTTTCACTGTAGATCACATACTCATCATGTCGCCACGTAGAGCTCGAATTCCCCGAGGCCGTAAGACTGTTCAGTCTCCTGAGGGGGCCGCTCCCGTTGCCGCTTCACATGGGGGTATGCTTCTCATCCCTTCATCGATTTACATATTGTATTTCGTCAATTTCATATGCACATTATTGTATTTGTATGCAGATCCTCGTTTGTATCCTTTGAGATACTTTCGAGAAGAGCCGGCATCCTCCTTTGAGGGGATCGACGCTTAAAAGTGTTCGTTTTGCTTGGACAAAACACACTTCAGAACATGCAGGGGCGATTTTATATCATCCCACATGTGTTGAAAGGTTTTGATATGCCGTTATAATGCCCGTACATAGCAATGCATATCTTCTTTATACATGTGATTGATGGAAAATCGTCACACCTGTTATAGAGTAAGATATACCGCTTTCTCTAGAATTTTAGGACTATTCTTACACAATTTATGTGTATGTTTTCTTTATCAGTCCAATTTCCTTCCACTGCCTTTACTGCTGATGCGGTTACGGGTCAGAGTAGCATTACCCATTCTTATTATGAGGGGCTCCCGTTAATTGAATCCTCTCCCCAGTTCAAATCCGATTATAGTGAAGAGGCTAGAGAGTTGATCCGGCGAGGTAGTTGTCGTGTTCTACGACGGTTAATCACAGATACACCCTTGATTTCAGAACAAAACTCGAATCAATGTATAAGGAAGCCGGATTTCTTGTTTGGTGATTCGGTGAAAGATCCAGAGATTGCTTTCTGCAAGTCTGCACAATGGTTGCATCAAAGCGGATCATCATTCTTATATTTGCCCTGGATTCCTCGGAAACATTCGCTGTTAAAGTTCAGGAATTTATCCGTTAACCACGAAATGTTCTGGAGATTAACTAAAAACCATGAGCGCATTCACTGTGGTTTCATTGGGAAAGAGGTTACTCCAGGCTCCAGTGAAAGAGCTTCCGTACGAGGGCTTCATCCAGGTGTCTTAGGTCAAGACAATATTCCTCAAAATGAAACAACAGTGCAGGCCAACACTGTGCAGAACCGGTTAGCGACAGCGGGAAAAATATTACCCAGAGAGAATTTCAGATGTTATGGATGGGTCCACTATTTTGGAGACAAGTGGTGGTGGACTAGAATGACTCGTTATGTGTTGAAACTTTGGGGGTGAGAGTTAGCAGAACTGGGGTTGGCGGTCCCGATCCATGCTACTATGAGTGGTTTACAGATTAGTGTAGGTCATTTCCTTTGTCTGTTCGAGATCTACAACCCGGACACTAATACATTCTTTACCAAGAATGGGAAGCTCGGACTACCCCTGCATGAAATGATGAAGGTGTCTGGTTTGCCGATAGGCGATGTCCTATATCAAGAGTTCTTCCCAACCACCAATCAGCTGAATAAGATGAAGGATCGGTCAGCTGTGACTCATGACACTTTATGGGAATTGACCTGTCATTATCACATAGCCATGGCCGAGATGGAGCCCAAAGCAAGGAAGAAGTCTCCCCAACTCAGTTTAAAACAATTCACCGATTATCTGTTCAAGAATCTGGAAGACCGTTCGGGAGATGTATGCGGATTGTCTCCTATGAGTCCGAGTGAAATCAATAGACTGTTAGAGAAAACAAATGCCCAGACTTACACCTCTCATTCAGAAGATGGATTTCCGCATGGGACCAAATTCCGTTCTTATCTGTGGCAAGCCAGTGTTCCGATTAGCCCTACTGCTTTGCTGGCTGGTTTCCTAGCCATATGGCTAAAGAGGTGCGTAGTTCCCCACCAGTCCTCTGATGCGATGCCAATGGAAGTATTGTATCCAGCCGTTCAGCTAGCTACAGGTCGCAAATTATCCTTGCTTCCCGCTATGGTGGCTGCTATTTACAGTGGATTACGGCAATTAATCTCTGTGTTTACTCAGGAGAAAAAGAAACCCTCCGCCAGCCTATCAATTCCGAAGCTGGAGCTGCCCTATACTTATCTGATGACCTGGTTAGTACTTCACCGGCCAGATTTGATGGAAGCTCCTGAGACGGTAGATCCCAGCCTTCCTTTGTTGCAGAATCTTGAGACTTGTAAATGGATCCAACATCGATGGCCGGACATAACAAGTCAGTTCAAAATTCACAAGTGTTGGGAATTCTTCCCTTGCTTCCCTCGGTTCTCCGGTACCTACAATACCACTTTATTTGATGCTGAAGACCCAAGGCAGAATCGTACCATCTTGGATGTCGGGTGCTTCAGATGGTTGATGAATATTCGACCTGGTTATTTATTGTTCCGGGTAAGAGACGTTTGTCACATTGAACCCTATCTTCCATGCCGATTTGCTCGTCAGTTCGGCTATGACCAAATATACGTCGGCAATCCAAATCGTCATCTTAACTTTCGAGGAGGACTTATTGACGGAGCGAGAGCCTGGTTTTGGAGTATTGCCGGCTGCACGGGCGCTGAGTTCGATCTCCCCTTGGAAGCGCCGCCTCTACGGATGACCTTTTTATTTTGTAAGTGGTTACTTGCTGCCAACACTGTCACCCGGTACAGGAGAAGGTCGGAACCAGAAGAAGAGACAGCTTCGCGGCGCTCAAGCAGAGCGACACGTGAAGTTATGACTTCACCCCAAAAGAAAGAGGCTGCCGAATCATCGAGGAAAGGAAAAGAACCGGCTCGCTCAGCTGGTAGTGAAGAAGAATTTGACTCCGAGGAGACGAAGAGTTCTGAGGAGGCGGGTGAGACTGGTTCGAGCTCTGACGAAGCAACTGGTCTCCCTGATTCTTTCTTCGAGAGGGGACTTGTGCGCCCGTCTGCTATGCCTACTCAACCACCGGATGCCCCAAAAAGAAAGAGAGAGAGAGACTCGTTATGGCCTATCCGAACCGGATGACGGTGGAAGTCCTCAGTGGGGATGAAGAAGATGAGGAAGATACGGTGCCTCTTACTCTTCGGCAAAGATCTCGGCCTTCCGCTCAAGCTCAAACTCAAGCTTCTCCCAGAGTTGAATTACGTACCAAGCATCGTCATGAAAGCTCTGGAGCTCAGGACGAAGCACATCCACCAAAAAGGCGAAAGAAAGCTGTTTCTAAGCCACGTGTTCCTCTTCCTATTCTTGAAGAGACGTCTAATCGTAGTGCTTCTTCAGAAGAACAAGGTGACTACTTGTCTTTATCACATTCACATTTCTTAATGCTCAAACTTATTTCATGTTCAACTTCTATAGGAAGTCGAGAGGAAGGCGAACTGTCAGCTGATGCTGCTTCTCCCGGAGGTATGGAGACTGAGGAGACCAGCTTTGTCCAACAAATGCAGGATGCTCTGAAAGAAGGACCAGCTGGTATTCCGCTAACTTCTGATATTGATCCATTAGCTACGGACACAGGTACTAATCTTTCTCCTCTCGGAAGAGAAATCCGAGAAATGAATGAGTCGGATCGTGTGCCTTCTTTAATGACTTGTGCGTTTTTTATTCTTTAAGTTAAACTAAAAGAAGTTGGCGCAAGTAGCGAGGCTCCTAGATCCGTCCCAATCAACGAAGGTAGGGTTAATCTTCGTTTCGAACAACTTCATTTAGATTCATATATTATTCATAACTCAATGCATCCTATAGATGTCATAACGAGCGCACCACCTGAAGGAGAGACTATCCATACTCCTAAAGTCGATAATTTCACTGATTTCGACTTTAATATGGACATCTCAGATGATGATCATCAACAAATCTCCGATTTGTTGTTGGGGAAAGCTACTGGTGCAGCCACAGAATCAACGGTTGGCGCTGGTATAACAGAAGCAGGTCTTTCTGAGAGTAAGGCTTCTGTTCTGCAAACTCCTTATCATATATTTTCTTACTTGATTAATCGTGTAAATGTTCGAATTATAGGACCAGTCTCCAGAACTGATACAGCTATAATCGCTGGAGCTTACAATCAACCTGGGGGTTGTGATCTATCATCATGGGCAGAAACCGAAGGTGATCTTCAATCATCTATTCCTGAATATCAACCTGCTACTCCTGTAGATCCCATGATAATAGAAGTCAATGTAACCCCCCAAATCAGTCCAGTTGCCACCAAAACGAGACCAACTGGAGAAATTGGTACATCAACTGATGTTGTGCCTGAAATTGGTGAGTTTTATCTCTCATTCGTCTCTAATTTCTGTTTAACCCTCCATTATGTTCATTGCGATCTTTTTGTTTGTAGAATCTTCCCCTGAGAAAGCTCACAATTTGGACCCAAAATCTTCTGAGGTTGAAATTAAAGAATCTTCTGACATAGCTGGTGCATCAAAAGCTACCGTTCCTGAACTAGCTTCAACTGTTCAGGAGACCAGACTACCCCCAGTGGACACGCAGGGTCATGTTGAAGGTTCTTCTGTTAAACTTGGTATATTTCAGATTGCTGTTATGTATGCACACATATGTCTTGTACTGACTCATTTGTCCTTATCGCAGCTTCTTCTATCTCATTATCATCCCGTATTCAAGAGTTATTGTATGACGAGGATCCGGAAAAAATCACCATTTGCTCTGATCTTCACGGTTTCGTCTCTTTTTGGAACTTTATGGTCGATCGTATTCTCTTAAAAGGTTCACCTTTTGAGAATTTTAAGAAACCGTTTGATCGTTATATGTCGGGCATCCGAGATGAAGGATATAATGACTTAGCCGATTCGATCGACATTTATTTAGTCGAGCTGAAGCAACACGTTGAACTTCTGAAGGATCTTCGCACTAAAGGCGTGCCCTCCTACATCGCTTCTCATATGGACTTCAGGTTGCGGGCGTGGCGCGATTCTCAGAAATCTGCTAACTCTGAACTCCAAAAGCTAAGAGCCCACAGTCATCGGCTTAGGGTGCATGTCGCTAAGAGAATACAGGCTAAGGTCGATCTACAACAGGATTTAGAGTCGAACCAAGCTGAGATAGACCGTCTAGAAGAACAACTTATAAAAGCCAAGGACGCTCGTGTAGTTATAGAATCTGAGTTGACGAAGACAACTCAAATTGAAGAAAACCTGCTTTAACAATTGGATATTCAGGATAAGAGGCTTGCTGAGAAAGAAAAAGAGGTCGCTGAACTTCAGAGTGTTGATGAAGAATCCTTCAAAGTTAAACTGACCGCTGAGCTTGAACAGGCCTACGCAATAGAACTTTCAAAACTAGAAGATCAGATTTGTCAGTATAAACTTTTGTAATTAGAGAACATGTATTTTTTTTGTTTGAACATTTTCGATCAATATAATGAACTCTTTTGCTCATTAAGGTTTTATTATGATTACTCATTCTTGTTTAGAATAAATAACCATAATACTTATAGGATTTTTGGCAAACCCTCAGCCATCAACGGATTTGATATGCCTTTACCGACTACCGTTTGAATCGGGCTAGTATGTGAATTATCTAAGTCCGTTTCACATATAACGTTGGGCTAAAAGACTTAAACTCTTTTAGACTTTGAACTACAATATTGAATATGTAGGCTACATGTGTTAGATGTAGACTTATCTCTAATAAGGGATAGAGATAACATCCCCCATGCGTGAATGACATGGATCTTAAAGTGTAGATAGGTCACGTTCTCTATGTATGAAAACGAACCTAAGTTTGTGAAGAAAGAACTTGGATATTCTAGTTCAGAGTCTCTTGTTTGTTGGTAGAAAAAAAACCAGAATTGGAGAGGAATAATTTCATATTCCGTCTCCCTGTCTCTTGTTTGTTGGTAGAGATACACCCAGAATTGGAGAGGAAGGATTTCATATTCCGGATCCTGGTCTCTTGTTTGTTGGTAGAGATAAACCCAGAATCGGAGAGGAAGAATTTTATATTCTATCTCCTGGTGCAAAGAAAACTCGAAGTGGGATCTCCACTTAGAGAATTTAAATTGGTTCGAATAATCCTAACTATCATAAGGTTTGATTATTCAATTTGTGGACCTCTCGTTCATGGAACGAATCGAGAGGGGATTTTAGTTGTGGTCCTAACTGTAGTAAGGTTTGACCAAGTGGGGTTTTTGAG
>BQKN01062770.1:0-15169 GCA_022839385.1 Asparagus kiusianus | reverse complement strand
GTTGTGGTCCTAACTGTAGTAAGGTTTGACCAAGTGGGGTTTTTGAGATGATCCTAACTGTTTAAAGGTTTGATCACTCAATTTGTGGACCTCTCGTTCATGGAACGAATCGAGATGGGATTTTGGCTTTGGTCCTAACTGTAGTAAGGTTTGACCAAAAGAGGAATAGGAGTAGGGTATAAATAACAATGAGTTTGTTGATTCGCACGAACTACTCGGTGGGAAATTTTGATAACTTGTCGACTAATACAGACCGATGACCTTTGGTCGATCCACTCAGTAAGGCTTTTATGGTGGGGGGTTACGAATCATCGAGTTTCCCCTTCCATGCTCGCATTGCAAGGTTTTGTGAGGAAAGATTCATTGTCATTAAATCTCATCTCAACAAAAGTGGTAAGAGAATCTTAATCATTTTTTATCAAGATTAAGAATAGACTGTTCACATGATCATTTTTCATTGAAAATAATCAACTGATACCGGGTTATCCTGAAATATCCTGTATAGGATTCTCTAGGAACTTCCCGTTTTACATATGTTATCCTGAACGTATTACGGGTAATACTTTTTCAGGAATTTCCCATTTATTGGCATCATTAATTTGTTGCCATCCTGGGTGACCAGGTGGTATGCACCATTTGAATAGACTGTTTCTATCACAAACGGCCCTTCCCATTTAGGTTCAAATTTGCCTTTCTTCTTAGAAGTGAGAATCATAGGTCTTCGAACAGCAAGAACCAGATCTCCTTCTTTAAAACTTCATCATCGGACCCTCTTATCAAAAGTCCGGGAAATTCTAGCTTAATAAAACTCGATCTGTTGTTGAGCCTCCAAGCGTTTCTCATCTAACATCTCTAACTCCTCGAGACGTTTCTGATGATGTTCTTCCGTCGTCATTCCCGTTGTGAGAGCGATGTGGAGAGAAGGAATTTGTATTTCCAGTGGCAGAACAGCTTCACATCCATATGTTAAGGCATATGGGGTTGTTCCGGTTGGTGTACGGACAGTTGTGCAATAAGCCCATAGGGCTTCGCCGAGTTTGTCGTCCCAATCTCGTTTATTGGTTTTCACCAATTTTGCCAAGATTTTAATGATAGTCTTGTTAAAAGCTTCGGCCAATCCGTTAGCTGTAGGATTATAAGCGGTTGATGAAACGTCCTTAATCCCGAATTTGCCGCAGAATTTGATGAATGCGTTGCTGACGAACTGAGGACCGTTGTCGTGTACAATTTGCCTTGGAACACCATACCGATATAAGACATGGTGTTTGATAAACTTGATGACATCACTCGTCTTTACTTCTCTAAGTGGAATTGCTTCTGCCCATTTCGAGAAGTAATCGGTGATTGCCAGAATGAAACGGTCCCCTTTAACCGAAGGCGGGAAAATAGGACCTACTATATCCATTCCCCAAGTTTCAAATGGCCACGACGTTGCCGATGGGTGTAAATATTCGGGAGGCTGGTGCATATAATTTGCATGTAATTGACAAACTTCACATCGTCGTGCGTAGTCAACTGCATCCTTTACCATAGTTGGCCAGTAATACCCGATTCTTCTAAGTCGATCACAGAGTTTAGGACCGGGCTGATGCGCACCACATATTCCATTATGTGCCTCTTTGAGTGCTTGTTCTGCTTCTTCGCCGGATAGCTAACGAAGTAAAAGGCCATCGTATGATCGTCGATACAACATTTGCGCTGTGGCGTTGTAGTAAAATCTCGGTGATCTTCGCCGAATCGATTCTCTTTCTCTTGCATCTTCAGGTAATATACCATGTAGGACGTAATCAATAATGGGAAAACGCCAATCTCGAACTTCGGGTTCAACTGCTGTTGAGTATGCTTCTTTAGCTTCCGAATCATGAATTGGAACAATAAGCTGGTGAGTCCTCACTGTAATCAATTGCTCTGTTTCGGGAGGTTGAGCCAATGATACTGACAATGCCGCCAATGCGTCTGCATACGCATTTTGGAGACGTGGAACGTACTCGATGAAAAATCCTTCAAACGAGTTTGCCATCTCAACGGCAACCTGGTGGTATGGAATCAGGTCTTGATTTCTGACTTCATACTCTCCTCGTATTTGATTAACTACCAGTTGAGAATCCCCAAAAGCTTCGAGGTATTCGACCCCCAGCTCTTTAGCAAAATTGAGTCCAATTATTAACGCGTTGTACTCGGCCACATTATTAGAACATGGTCCGGTCAACGAGTATGCTCTAGGCAAGACATACTTTTCCGGGGAAACTAAAACGACCCCCACTCCTGAAGAGATTTTAGAACATCCGGGTGCGCTTGCCACATTGGTTGCGCGGGAAGCCCCATCGAAGTACAACTGCCACACTTGTTGATGTGAGGTAGTATTAACTTCGTGAGTTTCATCTGGCAGATCGTCGTACAATTCGACTATATCCTTTGTAGGAGTTTCCGCTAGAAAATCGCAAATAGCTCGCCCTTTAACCGATTTTTGTTGCTTAAAGTACAAGTCGTATTGCGATAAGAGTAAAGCCCACCTGGCTAAACGCCAATTCATGGATGCCGGCTAGGTCATGAATACTCGGATAGGGTTTATGTTGGAAATAACATAAATGGTCTGTCCGACTAAGTAATGTCGCATTTTCTGGATTACAAATACTAATGCAAGGCATTCTTTCTCGATCATCGGATAACGAGATTCAGCTCCTACCAGTGTGCGACTCAGATAATATACCGCTTGTTCGTGACCGTTATCGTCGTCTTGTGCAAGTAATGCACTTAACGAATGGCTCGTCGCTTTGACATAAATCAAAAATGGTCTGCCCGATTTCGGTGCAACGAGAATAGGTGGGTTCGTTAGATATGCTTTAATATCCTTGAACGCCTTTTGGCATGCTTCATCCCAAATAAACGACACGCCTTTCTTCGTGAGTTTAGAAAAACGGTTGACATTTTCCGGACAGATTCGATATAAACCGACGGATATATGCCAATCGACCCTGCAATCCTCTGAGTTCTTTAAGATTTCTCAGGGGTTGCAGCTCATGTATCGCCTTCACTTTATCAGGATCGATAAGAATACCTTTTGTGGTGACGACGAATCCAAGAAACTTACCACTCGACATTCCAAGGAAGGATTTAGTCGGGTTCATTTTTAGCTGGTGGGTCCTCATAAGATCAAACATTGTCTTCAAATCCTTAATGTGGTCGTTTTTATCATGGCTTTTAACCACCAGATCATCAACGTAGCATTCGATGGTCTTCCGCAGATGTTCTTGAAAGATCTTCGTCATGGCTCGTTGGTACGTAGCACCAGCGTTATTCAACCCGAACGGCATAACAGTATAACAAAAGACACCAAGGGGTGTTCTGAATGCTGTATGTTTTTCATCATCCGGATGCATCTTAATCTGATTATATCCCGAGAATCCATCCATAAATGGCATCCTCTCAAACCCGTACGTATTGTCAATGATGACGTCTGTAATGGGCAGAGGAAAATCGTCTTTAGGACAGGCGGTATTCAAATCTCTGAAGTCAATGCAAATTTTGATTTTCCCATTCTTTTTAAGGACTGGAACAATATTAGCTAACCATTCAGGATGTTGTTCTTCCCTGACAAAACCTGAATCGATCAGTTTTTTTACTTCAGCTTCTATTGCCTCCATAATTTGTGGACGAAACCATCTTTGCTGTTGTTTGACAGGTTTAGCATCCGATTTTATGTTCAGGGTATGCATTGCTACATTTGGATTGAGTCCTGGCATATCTTCGTAGTTCCAAGCGAAAACATCGATATACTCTTTAATTAAGGCGATTAGTTCCTCTTTTTCATCCGGTGGAAGATCGCCGCTAATAAATATAGGTTTCGGATTAGCTTCGTCACCCATATTAATTTGGACTACTTTATCCTCAGTAGGAGGTTCTCTTTGTTCAAATTGATCTCCGTATTGGATATTCATGTAATGCATCCATAGGTCTTCCCAAATAGGCAATTGGTCGTCTTCTTCAGTTGTGGAAGGATCAACTGTCGCCATATTTGACATTAGTGCTTTGAATCTCTCTCCAATGCTCGTGTCAGAATCCCACATTGAAGTATCGGATGAATGCCCGCTCACACTTCTTAATTGGTTAATGATCTGTTGGCCACACTCGTCATCAGATGATGAAGCATAACCTAGACCTCTATTATGAGTGTAATAATTATCCGGTTTTCCTTTTGGTACATAGGTAGAACGGGGTAGAACCCTAACTCCTTGACCAAAATAAAGACCTTCACCGAGCGAGAGGTCATAGCCTTGTCTCTCCATGTAATCATTTGCTTGTGAACTATACCGAGAGAAATGTCGCCCTGGCTTTTCCTCATCAGAGTTGCTGTCTATGAAGAGATCTGGAGTTAGGGATGGATTCCCTTTTCCGAAATTTTTTTCCTTCTCACCCCCTGTCTTTGCAGGTAGGATCATCGTTGTCCCGGCTGAATTTTACAGGTATTTCGTCATCGTACAAGATGAGCGAATTGGCATGTGTAGGTTAGGATCATCATACAGCTCCTGCATTACATTATCGAGACAATACAAATACTTTAAGTCATTATTTATTACTTCATCGGCAAGTTGCCAGTTACAACTTTCGTCCGACGATTCATCACCGTCAAGATCGATTACAAGAGGTTCAATGTCATTTAATACAAGACCTTCACTATAATCGAGCCCGGCTTCGGTATCATCTTCTTCTCCGCTGTCCGTGCCATGGGCCGATGGTTCAGTATCGGACTCAGCACCATAAAGAAGGGAGTCAGTAAAGTAATTTTCTAACCCCTTGAATGGTTGCTTATCCGCGACCACCGTCTTGACCTCCTCATTAGTGTCGACATACTTCAAACACTGATGGAGGGTAGAGGGAACTATAAGATTACCGTGGATCCATGGACGACCCAACAGTAAGTTATAGGAAGTCTCTGCATCGATCACATAGCAAGTAACTTCAGACTTCAAATCTCCGAGTTAACACTTCACCCGGATTTTCCCCAACGGTCTTGACCCACTAGTATTGAACCCGTAGATCACCGTTCCTGTGGATGCTAATTTGCTGGCGGGAATTCTGAGGTGGTACATCAACCGAAGTGGCATGATGCTTACAGCGGAACCCGGATCGACTTGAATCCGGTTGACCATTCTCGAACCGATATATCCAGTAAAATATAACGGTCTATCATGCTTCGAATTCCTGACTTGCATATCCTCTTTTGTGAAAGCTATGTAAGGAAATTTGGTGGCTGCCAGATTGCAGTGCTGTACTGATGACTTTGGCTCTTCAGGAGTTGGCTTGATCTGAGTGAGGAATACTTCAGAATCAGCCAAGGCTTCTTGTAAAGCTTCCCTAGTTTCTTTCGAGAGACGCAACAACTCGTATAGTGTGATCCTTGCTAGGATATTTGCTAATTGAGTCATGACATCAAAACGGTATGGGGTATTCGAACTTTCCGATTTGTCTCGTCCAATTGGTCGATTGAAACGAGGCTGCTTCGGAAGCTGAACCTCTTTGGGTTGAGGTTCCTTCTCCTTCTGCTTAACAACTTTCTGAGGTTTCTCGGTTGCTGCGGGTGGGGTCGTAACCACCCCCAATTCTGCAAGAGTTTTACCGTTTGGATTAGGAGCTTCAGGATATTGTTAATGGTATTCGTTTCCACCTCTGGTAGCGAAAACCTCCTGCTCTTCATCAGAAAGTGGTAAAGCTGCTATCTTTTCATCGTCCTTCTCAGGAATCGCCGTGGCTCCGTAACTGGACTTCTCTTTTCCCTTGCCTTTTGACTTCTTTTTCAATGTGGATGTCATCCACTGTTCATCTTCAAGCAAATCCGGATGAACCCAAAGGATTTCGCCATTAGAGGTCGTGTGTGATACAAGTCCTTTTTGGCGCTGTCCATGAGAATCATCATTGATGGTTTGCATCTTGACCTTTGATACTGGCTCTGAAACCAGGACAAAGGAACCGATCCGAAGCTAATAGAGACCGCGTTTGCGCCCACCTTCTTCTCTTTTGGCTTCGGTGTCACAATACCAACATCAATTAAGGTTTATATTTTGTCTTTCAAGACATAACACGCCTTAGTAGGATGGTGGACCCTCCTATGATATGCACAGTATTTGGGGTCGTTAATCTTCTTCGCTTCTTCTTGGTTTGTGACCGGTAGAAGCTTAATCTTGTTATTATCCAGCAGGTACTTGAAGATAACTGGAACTTCATCGTCTTTGAATGAATATTCCTTTGGGAATCTGGGCTCAGAGGTTTTAAACTGCTTCTGAGGCTGTTGATTCTGATTTGGCGCCAACTGGAAGGATGACTGCTGCGGTTGTTGTTGCGGCGGCTGTTGTGACGTTTGATGCGCGTCTACAGCGGTTCCCGACCCTCTTCCTCTGCCTCGAGGATTGAAGTTCTGTTTTTGATTTTGGTTGTTGGCTGATGGCTGACCCCTCTCGAAATTTCTCATCTTGAGAAAGCGTTCAGCCTGTTCACCTCTCACTTTCAACTCCTTCCAAGTTTTAGAGGGCACAACCCCCATTACTTCTAGTACATCCAGAGACAGGTTATTGTGACATGTCTGTAGGATGAATTCTTCGGTGAGTGGATCTCTGCAGTTCACCGCCTTGTTCCGGAATCGTTTGACAAATATGTCAACCGACTCTCCATTCTTCTGTTTCTCGTCCAACAACGTGCCAATAGAGACCTCCGTGTCATCGTCGAAGAAATTAGTAAGGAACAATTCTTCCATATCTCCCCAGCTAGTAATGCTTCCGGGTTTCAGGCGTCGGTACCAATCGAATGCGGACCCACGGAGGGTCCCTACGAATGACCGTACCATCAGAGCTTCATTTCCTGATATTGCGCCGAGATGTGACTTGAAATAAATCAAGTGTTGAGTTGGTGAACCCCTGCCATCAAAAGGAGTAAAGTTAATCAAATTAAATTTCGGGGGATAAGGAATCAGATCCTACTCCCTTGGGTACGGGTATGGAATGCCCGTTTTCTTCACTTCTTGGGCCATCATTAGTGCATTGACCTTGCTCTCAAGATCCTGCATTTTCTTATCTTCTTCCTCATCTTTCTTCACATAAATTTGAGGAGGTTGATTTCGATGGACCGCTTCCAGAATTGTCTTTATCGGGAGGAGGATCAGCAAAGATTGTTTCATCTTCCTTATCATCATCCACAGCTATACGTACAGGTATAACGTTACGCTGACTGGACTCTGCCTTCTAGCTTGATTCTGGTTGGTGTTGCTGAGCTTGCAAGTCTCGCATCTGCTGCATCGTCAGCTCCATCTCTGTCTTGATCTCCGCTCTGATTTCCTCGCGTTGATCTGGCGTGATGGCGAATGATTCTTTTGCTTGCCCCACACTGGACGCGGTATCGTCTGAAGCGATGGCAGAACAAGTATCCGACAGTTCTTCTTCTGACGATAAACCTTCGTGCATTCTTTTGTAGTCTCGGCGTCGGTTGGCCCTTCGTTGCAACCGCGCCATTCTTTGAGAAAGACCCCGCTCAACTCTTCCTTCTGAAGAGAAATCAGGGTCAGGGTTAACTAAATGCTGTTTTCCTCTGCCGGTCATATTAATGGTGACCTCAGGGAATTCATCTTGCTGCACTGCAGGTTTCTTATGGTTGAAACGTCTCACTTTAGATTTTGACGCTTCGGTCGACAGTCTCTGAAATACGGAAACTCGTTTTGGGGCTTGTGAGCAACCGCATTCCGTCAACACCGCTTTAATGAGTCTCTCACATGCACAATGAGACTCATCTTCTCGGACAATTCTCTTTCTCGAGTTATTGTCTTGATAGTATAGCTCATCACTACCGTGATTTGAGCAACCTATCTTTGGTTTGTGAACCTTGTTAACATGCACAGGACGACTAGTCGTTACTTCTAGGCGATCCAAGGTTAAATTTTTAAACACACCCCCTTGCGGGTGTGGAGTCTTCATGGGTCCTAGACGAGAATGAACTGATACTCTCTCATTTTGGACCTGAGCAATTCTGACAGGAGGGTGTTTACGACCCCCTGCATAAGAAACCACCAATGATTTGTTTACTGGATCTGATTTTTCTTTGACTGGGGCTTTGCCTCGATCGTCAACTAAGGGACCGAGGCGATCCGCCATTGTAACCTTAAACTTGGATAAATCTGGACTAACCCAGGGCTTCACTGTTGATGTAGTAGACGGGCCCGGAACAGATGCTTGTGGCGCCTTCGGCATCCAAACTCTACGGTTCTTTGGTGGTTTTTCAGACACCAACTCCTTCTTGATTCCTTGCGCTTGTTGGCGGAGAGCACGAGCGCGGGCGGCCTTTTCCTTACGTCTTTGTATCCGTTCCTTCAGGGTTGAACGAGCCCTTTTGACTAGGGTCCATTCCTCCGTCGTGAGCTTGGCAGAAATATGATCATTTTGCCTTTGAGGCAACTGAACCACCTTCTGGTTTCTCGACTTTAGGTCCATGTAGTAATGGACCCCGTCGGTCTGTTGTATGGCCTTAGCCAATTGTCGAGCACGACGTTGACGCTGTCTCTGACGAGCCCTCTTCGTCAGCACCGGTGAGCAATTCATCGATGACTCCTGAATGGGTGCGGAGCCTTTTGGAGCAGAAGCATTGCAGACAGATTCCTTAGCAACGATCGGGTGAGAATCTTCACCTGCGGCCTTCATTGGCACTGCAGACTTGGAAGTTTTCCTGGAAGAGGAAGTCCTCCTGCACTTGCGCGGGGAGGAAGATTTTGAAGACGAGGATGATAAGTACTCCTCAAATTTTGCCTGATCGAATTCGTATTCGATCTCTTCGCTGACGATGATCTTTATCAGCTGCGACACGGCGGCCTCGGCAGCGAGGCCGCTGGCTCCCACTGTGGTCGTCAGTTTGTTTTCGTCAAAAGTCTGTTCTGTTGCAGAATTCATTATATCTTCTTTTGATTACAACAAATTCAAAGAGATAGTCTTTTTATAAGACTTCTTTTACACAACAAAGCGAAAATTATAACTTTTGAGAAAATAACACAATAGCTGTTTATCAACTACTGTTTTTGTGGGACTTTGCCTGTGCCGGGAGCACTTTAGCTTGTGGACCGCCGAATCACAGATCGTGAAGAGGGGGCTTATGATTCTGACTTCGTGTATCGAAGTAAGAATTTGAAACGATATCTTATCGAAGTAAGATAGTCGTTCTTCTTGAAATCAAGTCAAGGCTCGAATGTCAAGGAATCACACAAAAAAAATCAAGTCTGCTCTTTCTCTGCTCTGGACTACTCGAAAATGTGCTCGATCCTCGTCAGAAGTGACCCTAAGGGGGTATTTATAGCCTCCGGGGTCTGTAACTGCAAAAACTCAACAACCGAAGAAATTAGTACGGCGAGACAGTGTTTACTGTCTCGCTGGGCGAGACAGTGTTTGCTGTCTCGGCCCGCGAGACAGTAAATTTACTGTCTCGCCCAGCGAGACAGTGAATACTGTCTCGAAAAACGATAGTTTTTCCTTGTAACTGCTTTCCCACGTTTCAAACTCCGTTATTTTGACAGTTATTCACGTGATTTTTGCCCACGATGTTTTCCACGTCCCTTTGCAGTTAATGGACACGTGTGTGGCGGTTATCGAGGTGGTTTTCTGACCAATTCAACGCTGTCTTGCTGGCGAGACAGCAAGCCTGTCTCGCTGGCGAGACAGCAAAACCTGTCTCGCTGGCGAGACAGTTCATACTTGTCTTGATTTTCTCAAAACAGTATGAGATCAACTCTTGTGATTTCTTTGAGTGATCTTATCTATGTTTGGGATACCTATTAGCATTTTTTGACGCCTACAAGGTTGTTATCTATAGGTTATAGGAGTTAAACTTTACATAATTAGTGTTAAGTCTAATAAATGTTTGTGCAATTTATAGTATCATTTTTTAATGGTTTTGGATAAATGTTGAGTTTATAAAGTACATGTTAACTTTTTAGCAGTATTTGTTAACCTAAATAAGTACATGTTAAGTTATACCAATATTTGTTAACTTTATATGAGTGCATGTTAACCTTAATAAGTACATATTAAATATATTGGAATACATGTTAATTTTATCTCAGTACTTGTTAGAAACATTAAATGAGTTGGAATACATGTTAATTTTGTCTCAGTACTTGTTAGAAACATTAAATGAGTTGGAATACATGTTAATTTTGTCTCAGTACTTGTTTCTGTCTGAACTCTATACATAGGTTGAAAGATTGCTAAGTGTACAATTATCCATTTTATAGTAAAATTTGGTGATCATGCTGAAATTGTGCTAACTACCAATTTTGATGTGTATTATAATTTTATGAGGCATCTTGCTCCAAAGGTGCGGCAGTGGCATAAGGATTCCTATGATGGTTCCACATTTGAGCATTATATACTTTTTGACCCCCCCTAAACAGTTGATCGTCCAACACTTGAGTTAGTGTTGAGCTATTATGAAGTAGGTAATAAAATATTTTCTATCACTGATGTAAAAAGTGGGAAAAAATCTTAACTTTACCCGGATCGAGTACATGACAATACAGTTTCCCAATTGATGGAAATTTTATTTATAGCAATAGAGACCACAATAGCTGAATATGGAGAGAATATTTTGCCAAAATAAAAGAGTCTAAAAGGGAGATACGGGTGGGGGGGGGGGGGGGCAGCATCAACGGACATGAGAATGTATGTCGAAGAATTACTAAAAATTTTTGTGGAATCAAATAATAAGAAGAATATATATAACTTTGTTTTGTTATAAATTCTTATCAATGCTCGATCATATGGTGCCCTAGTAGTGTGCAAAGCTTTCCTAGGTTATTATTTAAGTATGTAGATAGCATTGAAAGAGTGAACAGAGTTGCAGAAGATTCATTTATACAAAAACTGTGAGGGTCATGCCACTTCTTCATGTAAGTTTTAAATTTAAGTTGTTTGTTTTTAAAGGTAGTAAGTGTATGAGCAAGTTTTTTGTAATTGTTAGATTTATACATGTTATTTTGAATCTATTTATTTTGTAATTGTTAGATTTATGACTGTATTTTCATAGCTGTAGTATTATGAGATGACGAGCATATAAAAAATATGCCGGTAGCAATAGATTCAAGACTTCTTTGAAGAATTAAGTATTAAAGGGTGAGAAAGTTTAATCCCTAAGAAAGGGACGATAACTACAAAGACAAGAAAAGCTTCCATAACATTAGTTGAAAAACCTATTACCAAAATTGGTCCATGGTGTGCAAAATAACCACTTAGAAAAACGAATATGAGGAATGACGATATTTCACGGCGCAAAAAAAGAGAAAGAATTCCACCACCAACATTAAGGAAACACAATCTACACTGTTCTTCTAAGATAATTATCAATGTAAAGAGTTTAGATAGGAAGAAGAAGTCTGATGAAGTGAAGACGAAAGGTTCGATAGGCTATGTAAGTAAAGCTTCATGTTAAGTTTATGTAATATTTGCTAACTCTTTTAGTGTAACTATTAAGTTTATGAAGTACATGTTTAGTTTTTTCATTACATGTTGATTATTTAAGGATAATTGTTAAGTTATATAGAGTTCATGTTAGGTTTCTGTACTACATGTTAAGTATTTCAGTTTAATTGTTAAGTATATAGAGTTTATGTTAAGTTTCTAGAGTACTTGTTGAATTTAGGTTAAAAAGTATGAATAACATACAATGTCATGTTTTTTAGTTATACTTTCATATCTATAAATTTTAAATTATTTCAAAGAATATTAAGGATACTTTTGAAAAATAATGAGGTGGAGACTTTACCCATGGAGAGGCAACTTTTTTTTATAGAAATTTAGCTAAATTTTGCCGAAGAATGTTGAAAGCTACGAAATATTCAAAGAGTATATGTTGCCAAGGATTTATGAATAAGATTCATAGATTTATAAAAAAGTTGAAAGTTATGAAGGAACTGGAGATATTATAGGCTCAGAGTTACTAAAGGAGAATATTAATAAACACATTGCACAAGGAAAGAAACCAAGGACAAAAGTTACAGAAAAGGAACATCATGCGGATTCTATGACTAAGAATGATAAGAGAGGAAGCTTTAGAAATAATTTTGATAAAGACTATGATGACGGATATCATAAAAGGGAGTTGAACAAAAAGAGATTGAGACATGGATCTAAGTGTAGGAGATAATAAGAACATAAACATAAATTTAGGATATGATAAGAATAGGAGTGTGGTGGAAAATGTGAATGAGAAGCCAATTGAAGAAGAGGGTTTGTGCTTATCTCAAGAGTCTATGAGTACATATGTGAGAAGAAGGAAGAAGCTAGTCCCAAAGAAGAATATACTTTAGAGAACTAAGGCATCAAGCAATAGAGCTACAAAGAGATCATAGCTTGTGAGGACCCCATTCACTAAATGAAAGAAGAACAGACAAAAAGATGGTCAATTGATTGAGATACCTAAGAATATCAATGATGAGAATGAAGCAATCAAATATTATGACAACAGTGAAGCTAATTAGGATGTGCTGAGAAAAAAGATGACAAAAAAGGAATAAGCATTTTTGAAGGTATTAAATAAGAGAATTCTTGATGTTTTGAATTTTAGCATACGCCTACTGGATAACACAGATACTTTCTTACAAAATCTATAGAATACCTCCTACTGTATCGTCCAAACTCACACTAAAAGAGAACAGATGGCTCTCACATTTTCACATCAAAAATGTTATATGTAAGTTTGAATATAGTTGTTAACTTTTTCATATTCTTATTAACTATGTTGTATATTTTGTTATGTCTTAAGTTTATGACAGTATTGAAAGTACCCTAGAGGGGGGGGGGGGGGTGAATAGGGTAATTGCTAATCTAATCAGATTTAGATGTCAAATTAAAACTTATAACGTAATATCCTAGCAATATGATATACAATAAGATATGCAAGGATAAGCAAGAGATAATAGGCGATATAAACAACAAGCACAAGATATAAAAAGAAACAGTGCGCCAAAACAACAATCGCAAACACAAGATATGATCATAGAGTTCGGTCAGCCCTCGACCTACGTCTCCGTTCCTCACCTTGAGAAGATCTCCACTATCACTCAAAAAGACTACACAATACGGTTTTCAAAGATCAACAAAAACGTTTACAAATACACAATGTCAATCACACAAGCTACACTCCTCTAAGTGTTGAACTACCCGCATTACCTTCCTCAAATGTTTGGATTTACGACCTCTCCCTAGACTTTACAACCAATCCACTCCTCTTGGAATTAACCTCGATCTTTCCCAACCACTCCTTTAAGTGTTCTTGTGTATTATAAAGTATTTCAATAAAAAGGGCGGATAAAGGATTTGTTCTCCAATACAAATAAGAACGAAATGTAAGCTCACTCACAATCAACCTCACAACCCAAATATACTAAATGTGGAATTCTTAAGCTCAAGTGGTTGTGTGTGAAAACAATGAGTAAAATAAAATTTAAACTCCAATAATTCTAGCTTGTATATGAGAATCAAAATATAAATTAGCTAGAAGAAAAGAGTTTAGAAAACCTCTCAAAAACAAGAGATGTAGATATTTGAGGATGAAAGCCTCAAAATAAAAAATGAGATCTTTCTCTTGTGAAAATCTTTTTGCATAAACAAAACACACTTAAATTTTCTCAAAAACGTGCAGCCAAACTAGCTAAACTATCTTGTAAAACTCTTCTTGAAAAAATAAGTCTTGAGAGATATTTATAGCCTCTCAAACAAATCTGCCAAAAACTAGCCATTACAGCAAAATGAGCAGATCAGTAGACTGGTTGCTTTTATCGGTCGACTGATCAACTAGCCGTTACTGTAAAGAAAATAGACAGTCATGACTCGATTGACTAAAAACCAAGATCAGTCAGCTGAAAACATTGTGTTCGATCAATTGATTTTATATGTTGGTCGACTGATAGATTGTAAAGAGGAAAGCTGTAAAAAATACTTGTGGTCAGTTGACCGGTTCGACTGTTCGGTCGACCGAAAAATATGCACAACAAATATATGAAAAATTAAAAGGTTGATTTTCTAAATTTGAATTAAAATAGTAAATCAACTCCAAAAATAGTAAAACTTGGGAAAACATTTATAAACATGAGAATAAACATGTTAGAGAAGAAATTTCTAAAATAGCACTTTGCATTTATGAAAACTCACTGTTTTGTAAAACAGTAAAAAGTATGGGTTTGTTAAATACTTGATTTTGATGAAATTTCTTCAAACAAGTTTTGAGATACTTTTAAATGGATTAATAGACTTTAGAAAAGATGTAAATCAGTATTATTAAGTCAATAATCCAAAAACACATTATATTCCCAAATACATATATAAAGCGATGAAATAATTTTGTTAATCGTTAAAGCTAGTTTCATATTTATCGTATTTGAAAACTAAAACTATTTTTGAAACTAAAGCGTATCCACAAAGATATTCAAACAATTCTTTAGAAAAGCGAAACAAACAATGAAAGCGATAAATCAAAATGATGTGTATGTGTATGATTTGAGCTTTAAACATAAACACAAAAAGAAAAAAACCTAAACTACTATACCCAAGCAAATGATCTTTATTAAGCTCGATCTTGGTAGCGGATGAAGTGATAATGTATTTTAACTTGAATTGCAATGGTTTTATTCCAATTTCCGCCAACATCCAATAGGATGTCATCGTTAATGTGCAAATCCATCCAACCTTCAACGGAGAATGTTTGTGTAGAATACCTAACAAGCAAATGAAAATACTCGGAAAGCGATGTTAAGAATTGTTTGTTAATCATCAAAACCAAATTAGACAATAGGCTCATAAATATGAGACCTAACAAGTATAAATCAATGTTTGGCAGTAGGTGCTAACTATTGATTTGTGATTGTTAATGTTTGCCTATAACTATTAAATTTATTAAAGATGATGTTAACTTTCCTCAATAGCAGTTTATATTTATAAATATCTTAGAATTTTGTAAGTATCTCATATTGATATAAATAATAGTGTTATATTGTATGTTATTTAGGAGGTATATTGTCATCAGCACAGATAGCAACAGCATTGACGGATTGGAGCTTCTTTACTTGTTATATGGAGGATGCTCGATGACCATGTAAGATTTGTAGATATATATTTTTAGGGCCCTTATATATATATATATATATATATAT
>BQKN01062767.1:114942-191559 GCA_022839385.1 Asparagus kiusianus | reverse complement strand
AACATGACATTTTCTATGGTCCTAAAATATCACCTAACTTTATAAAAAAGCCAAATTCGTTGCTTGTTGGGGGGTTAATACTATCAGTAGGATAAGAAGTTGGTGTGTTCATGATAAGTTACTTCTAAGGCTTATTATGATGGATCCAAATCCTCTCCACTATAAAAAAAGTAGTGGAGTGACTGCTATATTATCATAATTATTGATTATCTAGTGAATGAATATGATTTTTTGTGCAAATTAGGAATGAATGCAATACATAGGGGTATAGTGAGTGTTAGATATAAAATAAATCATAATCACACATTAAATTAATCAACGACTGTTTTGAAAAGTAATGGCCCATCACTACTTTTTTATAGTGGAGAGGATCCAAATCCTGTTATCAAAGCCGTGTCACTCCCTCGTGGGGGGTCAGGGTTCGATTCTCGTCTGCGCCAAAGGGCCCCATAAAAAAGGTTCCAAATCCTATATATTATGATCTACTTGTTGGATTAAATCTAAATTGTGGGCACATATGTTATATTAGTGTGTAGTGTTATCCTTTAAAGTTGACCCGTATAAAGTAATCAATCAGGTAAATTGGGTCAATGGGTATTGAATGTGTCATGGGCCAATTGTGTAGATACCAGATTGTAATTTTAATTTGATGATGGGCTAACTTAGAAATTACAATAACTATTTAATGAGTTATGGTCCCTAATCTAATGGCACGTTCTCAATTTTCTCTTCACCCTCATCTAGAAAGGAATTTTGGAGAGGTCATTCATATTAGAAGATCTCAACCCCTCTTGGCAATTTTCTACAAATTAATTCATGGATCCAGCTACGCTTCTGCATCTATTGTTAATTTCCTCTTTGTATTAATCATGTGTATTAGATTATTTTTCTAGGGTTTATTGTTGTTTGATTCTTTTCGAAAACCATATAGAATTATCTTGTGATATTAGTACAACACTACCACCTGAAGCTCAATGTATTGATTGGCATAATACTCTTTAGGGTAAACTTTTAATCCCTAAACACTCTTATATGATGTGGCTTGTGTTTCAGAAAAAGACTCTTGACCCTTGATAGATTATGTAAAGTGAGCATTGCCTCTTCCAACACTTGCACACTATGTGAGGTGTTACCTGAGTCTCATCATCATTTATTTTGTGAATGCTCATACTGTTGTGCGCAGTGGAAATTTTGGCAGCACCTCCGGTGCGCAAGGTGCACAACAAGAGATTAGATCATAACAGAAATCCTATTTCACAAAGGAAACAAGAACCGAAAGCAAAATAACTCAATAAAGTGAGATATCAGCTCTTCCTCTCATCAGTTCCAGGACTGACTTGTCGAGAGAACCTACAAACTATACAAATTACGGCAAGAACACAAATTTTATGTGGTTCAGCAAATTGCCTACGTCCACGGGGCAATGAGGGGGGAGATCTACTATTAGAGGGAGAGGATACAACTAGAGTTTACAATCTTACAATTTAAACCCTCACACAAACTCTCAGATCCTTCACATAAATACTCTCTCAAAAGGATGCTCTAAACCCTCAAAAGGGACTGCTCAAAATCTGCACCGCCAAATCTGCGTCTACTCATTCTGCTCTTGTGTCACCAAATATGCGTTTGCAGCTTAATCTCTCTCTGCCCTCGCTTGCACGCGCTGGCAAAAAGAAAACCAGCCGCTTGCAGTTTTCCCCCTCACTTTGCACACGAAATCTCCTTGCACCAAAAAAACCCTAGGTTTAAATCCTATTCCTATTTATAGTCTAGTGGTTAATCGGGTGGACCTTTGAGAGAGATTCCCCGATCTCTTCACGCGTTCCCTGATCTCCTCACTTGGGTGCAACCAAAACCCGCTGGACTAAGCCGAATTCGTGGTGACCCCCAGAGAACTTCACGCGGCTTTGCACCTGTCCTTATCTCCTCACGGCTGATTTTGCCTTCTAGATCTTAGTTAGCCTCCTACTTCACATGCGTTCACAATTCTCCACCTCAGCAAAGTTTTCACAAAACTGAGCCGACACCAACCAAATCAAATGTCTCACTTGTTGCGTCTAGTACGAAGTGAAACAATTCACGACAACGGACTCAATCCACAACAAGTTGAGAACCCAAATGAGAATGCAAACACTCTTCAAACGTCAGTATCTACTTACCAAATCGATCTCACCCCATCAAAATCAACTAATCCAAACCGGCTACATCATAAATGACTGCCTACGTATCCTATTGCCTAAGAAATTAAGCCTTCACGTAGTTCACCCAAATGGACGCGAACGATCTCAATCCAATAGAAGAGTTCGTAACCCTTCTCCAACATCACGATCAAGTCTATGGCTGATAGCGCTTCCAATGACCCCAAACTGAAACAATCCAAATATCTCCACCTGAGATGAACCAATAGCCATATCTAGACTCCATCTATCAGCTACACTCGAATCAATCAACCTATCATCTGCATCCAAAACAATATGATTCCCAATCTGTGTCACATCAGCTAGAATCCCAAACGATGCAGTATGATCTGAAGTATGTGGAGTAATCTTCATCCAATGTGAAGTGGCATCACTCTCCACCCATTGCGATATCCTAATAATATGATCACTACTCTCCACCTGTCAAAAGTCAAACATGACATAACTGTTCAGAACAAAGTCAGAAGCTAATACATGATAATCAAACACACCTCTGAATCCTAAATATGCTATCGGATCAAATCTCAAATCCATGATGTGACTAAGTGCTAGATAGTCAAACATCCGACACATCCCAAAATCTAAAGAAGCTCCACCAGATCCAAAATCTCTATATACAGCAGTCGGCAACCTATGCATAAGATGGCCCAAACAAGTCGTAGCCCGCACACCAATGTCAATGCTCGACATCAAACGTCGATCCTCCTCCAGAAAGAAACAACTCCCCAAATCTGTCATCTCATCACGTTGTCTCAAAGTTTCCACACCAATAAAGTGTCTCCTATTGCAGTGAGCTTAGCACAAACATAAGAAAAAACCTCTACCATAATCAGAACATCAGGTTTTTTTTTTGCCAACACACTTCCTTCATCTATTGCGGGCTTCTAAGACTTTACACCAACGGGACTTGGTTGTAACCCACCAATACCTAGAATAATCCCCAACTACGGAAACCATATATCTATTACCTCCTAATAATACTCCCTTGGAAGGCCCCCAAATGCTTGAATGAATACCCCTTAGAAGACCGCTCGAATGATGGATAGAAGTGCCAAACTCCACATCGGTCTTCTTGCTCATACCAATGGGTTCACAGGACTTCAAACTATAGTCAAAACACTCCTCAACAACCTATGTATGGTATTACCAATCAAATAACCCAGCATCAAACAATTCCACAGTCTAGCCGATTCTGATAAAGTTGTTAGCTCCCTATCAATCATTGTGCTTCCGAGCAAATAATACAAATTGCTCCTTCTGATGCTCTTCATTACAATCATGGACCCTAATGTGACCTTCAAGCATGCATCCACCAAGGTCACCCTATAGCCTGCTGCCTCCAAAGCTCCATGTGAAATAATGTTCATCTTAAGTTGTGGAACGAACCTCACTTCATCCAACTCCTGAATCACCCCGTCACTTATCTTAATCCGAACGGTACCACTACCACCAATAGAGCATGCATGTCCATTACCTATGAGCACAGCATCCTCTCTTTCCAACTTCTGAAAGCTGGAAAACCAATCCCTCCTAGGGCAAATGTGGTAAGAAGCACCCGAATCTAACATCCACTCTATAGAGTTGGCAACGCAAACTGACGGTAGTACGGATAACGAATGAAGAATTCAAATCTGAATTGTTGTCACCAGTCTTGACAACATTCAACTCTGAAGCTTGTACAACTTTCCCCTTATTCTTCTCAGCTCGATCTAACTTTGGACATTCAGCTTTCCAATGTCCATCCTCTTTACAAAAAGCACACTGATTCCTACGAATCCCATGTTGTGCACCTCTAGACTGCGACCTCCTGCTTCGGTTTGAACCACAGCCTTGAACTACTAATGCATCTCCTTATGCCTTCTCAGAGGACTCATCAACACTCTTTCTCAACTCATAATTCACCAACGCTAAGGTCACCTCCTTGTAACTAACAGTAGTTCTTCCATTAACCATAGTTAGGACAAAAGTACCATAATCATTCTCGGGCAATGAACACAAAAGTAGCATCGCCTTGTCTTCATCCTCAACCATGATATCTACATTAGCCATGTCTGAAAGTAGCTTCGTGAAGTTGTTAACATGCTCTCTAATAGAAACTCCCCTCTTCATCTTAAAGTGGTAAAACCTCTTCTTCAAGTGAAGCCGATTCTCAATGCTCTTAGTAAGATACTTTTCATTGAGTGTTTCTCACATCTTCTTCGTTGATGTCTCGTTCATCACATCATAAATAAGATCTAGTATCAAGCATGACCGAATAACTCCACACGCCTTACTATTCATCTTCTTCCAAACCTTTTCTTCCATATCAACAGGTTTCTCTTGTAACTCAAGAGTCTCTTCCAAATTCTGTGCGTCCAACACATCCATCACCTAACATCTCCACAAACCAAAATTGATCTTGCCATCAAACTTCGGAACATTGATCTTCATGTTATGGATACTCAAACTATGTATCGTCTTCATAAGAGACGATCCAGTTGTGCTTGTTTCACCCATGTTGTCGATCTAACTCTTCAAATAGGAATCCTTCAGGGAATCCTTCAAACAAGCTCCCAAATCCAACCCGGAGCTCTGATACCACTTGTTGTGCGCAACGAAAATTTTGGCAGCACCTCCGGTGCGTAAGGTGCACAACAAAGAGATTAGATCACAACGAAAATCCTGTTTCACAAAGAAAACAAGAACCGAAAGTAAAATAACTCAACAAAGTGAGATATCAGCTCTTTCTCTCATCAGTTCTAGGACTGACTTGTCGAGGGAACCTACAAGCTATACAAATCACGGTAAGAACACAAATTTTACGTAGTTCGGTAAATTGCCTACGTCCACGGGGCAATGGGGGGAGATCTACTATTAGAGGGAGAGAATAAAACTAGGGTTTACAATCTCACAATTTAAACCCTCACACAAACTCTCAGATCCCTCACACAAATACTCTCTCAAAGGGATGCTCTAAACCCTCAAAAGGGACTGCTCAAAATTTGCACCGCCAAATTTGCGTCTGCTCTTTCTGCTCTTGCGTCACCAAATATGCGTTTGCAGCAAAATCTCTCTTTGCTCTCGCTTGCACACACTGCCAAAAGAAAACCAGCCGCTTGCGGTTTTCCCCCTCACTTTGCACACGAATTCTCTTTGCACCAAAAAAACCCCTAGGTTTAAAGCCTATTCTTATTTATAGCCTAGTGGTTAATCGGGTGGGCCTTTGAGAGAGATTCCCTGATCTCTTCATGCGTTCCCTGATCTCCTCACTTGGGCGCAACCCAAAACCCGCTGGACTAAGCCGAACTTGTGGTGACCCCCAGAGAACTTCACGCGGCTTTGCACCTGTCCTTATCTCCTCACAGCGGATTTGATTTTGCTTGCTGGATCTTAGTTAGCCTCCCACTTCATGTTTGTTCACACATACTCTTTAAACGCCTGGAATGAGATTATTCATTGGCCGAGCTTTACTAGAAAAAGTTGTTCCTAGATGTATTTGTCTGCTGGTATTTTCATAACTGGAGGAAGGAAAATTTTATGCATGAAGTTAAGAGGCTTGCTCTGTCTACAACAGTGTATTGTATTTGAAGCAAACGAAATGCAAGAATCCATGGCAACATTAAAAAAGATATTGCTCTGTAGGTTGTGAAACATGTAAAGGTCCTGATCTTTATTGTGTTATACCATAGTGAATTGCCTTTCAATGTGAAGACGTGAGTGGATTCCTTGTAGTCTTCAAGGATTTTGGTCATCTTGTTTGCAAGTTTTTGCGTACAGAGTATACTCTGTGTTTTGAGAGTTCTTGTTAACAGATCTGTCATTAGGTGGCATGCTGAGATATTTGTATAAATTTGGGCATGTCTGAGTAAGAGCTGTAATTCTCAATTGGTTAATGAAAGTTTTTTTCAATCATTAACCTGGGGGAAAAAGCCAAATTTTTTGTCAATGAAAATTATTTTTTATTCAACAACCATCAAAAGAATGTAAGTACATCAGCAAAAACTGATTGGAAAACCAAACTAACTACAATTTTGAATCTCTCAAACTCTTTCAAAAATACCTTGTGGAAGAATCAGAAAAAGAATCAGAAAAACCAGTTTTACTGGCATAAGTCGACTCATGCACAGAGGGTAAGTCGACTTATGGTAAGTCGACTTGTCAGTGTGCACAAGTCGACTTACGAACTTCTCTAGAATTGTGGATTTTTTCTCTGCTAAGTCGACTTATCAGGTCTGATAAGTCGACTTATGAAGTGTGCTCCAGTTGCTGTTTTTCTCTCTGCCAAGTCGACTTATACACACTATTAAGTCGACTTACGACGGGTTTTTTGCATATTCATGTTTCCTGTTTGCACTCTGATTGGGTTTTTGTTTTGATATAAATAGGGAAACGATTTGTTAGAGTTTTTTATCAGAGATTGAGGAATCTTTTGAGCATTGTAAGAGGGAGATATTGTGAGCAATGTGAGATCTTTGGTTGAGGGTTATTTTGAGAGAACTTGTGTGATTGTAATCCTTTGTATTCTCCTTGATTTAGTGAAATCTCCCCATCCTCTCCCCGTGGACGTAGGCAACTTGCCGAACCACGTATATCTCTGTGTTTGGTTTGATCTGTCGTAATTGGCTTGGGTTGTGTAAGTGTGTGGTTCTCTTCTACTCGTGATCACAGGTTCGTTGTGTGTTCGTGCAACGCTTCCGCATTGGCGCGCGACAAGTGGTATCAGAGATCAGATTTCAGATCTGGGGTTTTGGATTAGGTGGAGGAAGATTCAGTTGGAAGCCTGGTTCTTGGAGTTCTAGGATTTGGTGGAGTTAGGGTTTGAAGTTGTCGTTGAAGATCTCGCTTTCCTCGTGTGGTTAGGAGTTCTATTTGGAATCCAATCTAGGGTTCAGTTAGGTAATTTCTTATTCTTTTCAAAGTTTGGATCTTTCTCTACAATTTGGAATTTGTGATTATGGGTGAAGAAATTGGTGAAAGCAGCAAGATGACAGGCACAGTTCAAGTGGGTTTTCAGAACACTAAGATTAGTGTAGTAAAATATGACGGCAAGATCAATTTTGGTTTGTGGATGAGCGACGTACAGGATGCGCTCAATGCTCAAAATCTGGAGGAGACCATCATGGTCGATGTGAGGCCACCTAAATATGAAGAGGCGATATGGGAAAAGATGAATTGAAATGCTTGCGGGGTGATCAGGTCCTGTTTAGAACAGGAGCTGAAATACGATATGATTGGGGTGACGTCTGCGATGAAGATGTGGGAAATTCTCAACAACAAGTATCTCACGAAGACTGTTGAGAACAGGTTGCATTTGCTGCGAAGGTTATTCAGATTCTAGATGTCCCGAGGCACCTCGCTTGCGGCTCATGTGAACAACTATACTAAGTTGATATCGGACTTGGCGAACGTGGATGAGAAGATCACAGATGAGTACAAGGCTATTATTCTTTTGGGCTCCTTACCGGATGAGGAGTATGATACATTCATGCTTACGTTGCTAAACGGGAGATCTTCTATCACTTATAGTAAAGTGACTAACGCATTGACGAACTATGATTTGAGGAGGAAGGATAAGGAGACATCCCGCGCTAGTACTTCAGGAGAGGCATTGTCGACGAGAGGTAGAAGCTCATATCAAAAAGGTGAAAATAGAGGGAGGTCAAAGTCAAGAGGTCGTCACCAGCTTGGAAAGAACCAATGTGCATTCTGCAAGGTGCAGGGACATTGGAAGAGAGATTGCCCGAAAGTCAAAGAAAAGGAGAATAGCAAGAATAAGGGCCCGAAGGCCAATGAGGTGAATGTTGCTAGCGACAATGATTCCGATGACTCGAGTTTTTCTCTTTTGATTACTCCGGAGGTGAACCATTTGGATGCATCAGAGTGGATGCTTGATTCTGGTGCTACTTATCATGTGACTCCTAGGCGAGATTGGTTCTCATCATTTGAGAGACTCGATGGGGGTGTTGTGGTCATGGGAAATGATCAATCCTGTGGCGTTTGTGGGATAGGTACTGTGAGGATTCGGATGCACGATGGAGTAGTCCGTGAGTTGAAGGAGGTGAGATTCATTCCTCAACTTAAGAAGAATTTTATCTCAGTTGGGGCTTTAGAGGCGAAGGGATTCAGGGTGACCTTTGAGGATGCTGTAGCGAAGGTTACTAAGGGATCTTTGGTGGTGATGAAGGGAGTCCGCAGTCATAATTTATACTTCTAAAGGGGAGCACCGAGATTGTCCAGGTTGATTCGGAGATTTCAGAGGTGGACATGAGCAGACTTTGGCATTACAGACTAGGGCATACAGGTGAAAAGTCACTGCAGGCATTGTGCAAGCAGGGGCTTTTGAAGGGAGCCAAGAGTGGTAAAGTGGAATTCTGTGAGCACTGTGTACTTGGCAAGAAGACAAAGGTGAAGTTCAGGACAGCCATTCATAGGACGAGAGGCATCTTGGACTACGTGCACACAGATGTTTGGGGTCCCACCAAGACGGCATCACTTGGTTGTCGACATTGGTTCGTCATGTTCGTTGATGACTATTCTAGGCGATGTTGGGTGTACACCATGAAGCATAAGAGTGAAGTCCTAGATTTGTTTGTGGAGTGGAAGAAGAGGCTGGAACTGCAGACTGGGAGAAAGATCAAGACGTTGCGATCCGACAACGGCGACGAGTATACTTCAGACCCCTTTCAGCAGCTATGTCGAGACGAGGGCATAGAGAGGCACTTCACAGTTAGTCATACACCGCAGCAGAATGGGGTGGCGGAGAGGTTAAATCGGTCTTTGCTGGAGAAGATTCGATGTTTATTGGTGCATAGTGGTTTGGAGAAGGTCTTTTGGGCTGAGGCACTTTCTTATGTGAGCCACCTCATTAATAGGCTGCCTTCATCTGCGATTGAGGGGAAGACCCCTATGGAGATGTGGTCGGGAGAGACAGCACATGACTATGACCAGCTCAAGGTATTTGGTTGCCCTGCATATTATCATGTTAGAACTGATAAGTTGGAACCTCGAGCTAGGAAGGCCATATTTATAGGATTCAAGCGTGGTGTCAAGGGATACAAGCTTTGGGATCCAGTTAATAAGAAGATTGTGCTGAGTAGGGATGTCACATTCGATGAGGCTTCTATCTTGAAGCTTCCCAGCTCTCATCAGGTGGAGAGCGACCCGACAGAGGAGATTTCGCAGGTGGTGGAGATTGATGCAGCTCCACAGAGTCCAGATAGTGCAGTATCCATTAGAGTGCCGACTGAGGTGATGCCAGGTGAGCACGACGGTGATGCGGAGGATACGGGTACTCATGAGCAGGATCAGGGACCGACGGCTCAGGTTCAGGATTCTATTGTGGCACGGAGACAGAGGAGAGACATACGGGTGCCAGCACGGTATGCCGACACAACTGCATATGCACTTCCGGTGGAGAGTATCGATGAGATGGTGCCTACTACATTCAGAGAGGCCAAGCAGAGTTCGGAGGCTGATTCGTGGCAGGTGGCTATGCAGGAGGAGATGGAGTCTTTTCACAAGAACGATACATGGGAGCTTGTTAAGCTTCCAAAGGGGCGGAAGGCGATTGGGTACAAGTGGGTGTACACGAAGAAGGAGGGCATTGAGGGCACTCCAGTGAGATTCAAGGCTAGGTTGGTTGCAAAGGGCTATGCACATGAGGAAGGTATTGATTACAATGAGGTTTTCTCTCCGATGGTGAAGCATTCGTCGATTCGGATTTTGCTAGCTTTGGTGGCACAGTATGGTTTGGAGTTAGATCAGCTGGATGTGAAGACAGCATTTCTTCATAGTGATCTTGATGAAGAAATATACATGACTCAGCCATTGGGATTCCGAGCTGCAGGGAAAGATAAGTTGGTTTGCAGGTTAAAGAAATCGCTATACGGTTTGAAGCAGTCTCCTCGATAGTGGTATAGGCGATTAGATGGTTTTATGCTTGGTCATTCGTACACTCGGAGCTAGTTTGATCCTTGCGTGTATTTTTGCAAGTTGAGAGAAGGTGCGTACATTTATTTGTTGCTTTATGTCGATGACATGTTGGTTGCTTCTAGTTCCAGGTCAGCTATAGATGATTTGAAAGTTTAGCTTTCGAATGAGTTTGAGATGAATGACTTGGGTAAGGCGAAGCGCATTTTAGGGATGGAGATTGGCAGAGACAAGAAGAAGGGAAAAATTTGTTTGACACAGGTGGCTTATTTGAAGAAGGTTCTACAGCGATTCTATGTTAGCATGAATACGAAGCCAGTTGGTGTACTGTTGGGAGCCCATTTGAAGCTTTCAGCTGGCCTTTCACTGAAGTCAGTTGAAGACCGTGAGTTGATGTCGAAGACTCCATATGCGAGCGTAGTTGGGAGCTTGATGTACGCGATGGTATGTACGAGACCGGATTTGTCACAGGCGGTGAGCATGGTGTCGAGATACATGCACGATCCAGGAGTGGGTCATTGGGACGCCGTGAGATGGATTCTGAGGTACATTCTAGGTACGCTCAATGTTGGTTTGGTTTATGAGCGGGACACTACAGGTGGGTAGCTATGCATTGGCTATGTTGATTCGGATTATGCCGAGGATTTGGATAAGCGTCGGTCTACTACGGGGTATGTGTTCACTTTGACCCATGCGCCGGTGTGTTGGAGATGCACCTTACAGTCTACGGTGGCTTTGTCTACGACGGAGGCAGAGTATATGGTAGTTACAGAGGCTGTGAAGGAGGCTATTTGGCTTCGAGGACTTTTGGAAGAACTTGGATATCGCAGCGATCTGTCACTATTCATTGTGATAGCATGAGTACTATATATTTGGCAAAGAATCAGGTTTTTCATGTGAGGACGAAGCACATTGACGTCCGTTATCACTTTGTTCGGGATGTTCTTGAAGATGGCGATGTGGAGATTGTGAAGGTCCACACGAAGGATAATCCGGCGGATATGCTCACTAAGGTGGTTCCGAGCAACAAGTTTGTTCATTGGAGAAACTTGTTGAATATTTGTGATTGTTGAGACCGTTGGCGGCCATTTGGATGAACTACGGGCGGCTTGATCCCTTAGGAGAGGTGGTACGTAAGAAACCATGGTGGTGCAGCCGTATTTGGAGAGACGACACATTGATGCTCTTGGTTTGGTGTCGGCTCAGTTTTGGCAAAATTCGCCGAGGTGGAGAATTGTAGAAGAATCAGAAAAAGAATCAGAAAAACCAGTTTTACTGGCATAAGTCGACTCATGCACAGAGGGTAAGTCGACTTGTCAGTGTGCACAAGTCGACTTACGAACTGCTCTGGAATTGTGGATTTTTTCTCTGCCAAGTCGACTTAACAGGCCTGATAAGTCGACTTATGAAGTGTGCTCCAGTTGCTGTTTTTCTCTCTGCCAAGTCGACTTATACACACTGTTAAGTCGACTTACGACGGGTTTTTTGCATATTCAGGTTTCTTGTTTGCACTCTGATTGGGTTTTTGTTTTGATATAAATAGGGAAACGATTTGTTAGGGTTTTTTATCAGAGATTGAGGAATCTTTTGAGCATTGTAAGAGGGAGATATTGTCAGCAAGGTGAGATCTTTGGTTGAGGGTTATTTTGATAGAACTTGTGTGATTGTAATCCTTTGTATTCTCCTTGATTTAGTGAAATCTCCCCATCCTCTCCCCGTGGACGTAGGCAACTTGCCGAACCACGTATATCTCTGTGTTTGGTTTGATCTGTCGTAATTGGCTTGGGTTGTGCAAGTGTGTGGTTCTCTTCTACTCGTGATCACTGGTTCGTTGTGTGTTCGTGCAACGCTTCCGCATAGGCGCGCGACATACCTCAGAGAATCATCATTCAAAATTTTTGTAAAGACAGTAATCTTGATTGCTCGGAAAAGGATGGTTGGTTCACGAGCTTTGCCTTGAAAAATTCTTAAATTCCTCTCTTGCCACACAAGGTAAAGTACAACAGCAACCATTCTCTTGAGCTTCTTCTTAAATCCATTTCCCCTAAGGTTGTTGTTATACCAATCAAACAGATGAACCCAGTTGCAAGATCTCCAGGAAAAATTTAGCCAATCCATTACACTATTTCATACCTGAGCTAAGTAAGGACAATCAAAGAAAAGGTGTTGACATGTTTCTTTAGTTTGGTGATGATCAGGACATAGGACACAGTGGTTTGAGCTTAGAATTCTCATTCTACACGGTCTATCTTCCGTTAATAATCTGGATTGAGAGGCAAGCCAAAGCACAAAAGAATGCTTCGGGTAATTTAAGTTTTCCCATACTGTATTGTACCAAGGAACATGAGTGGAAGTGTTATTCAAAACATTATAGACAGAGGAGATTTGAAATTTACCCCCGCTATGACAGCTATTGATGATGCTTATGAGATTGCTTGCATTTCCAAATTTAAAAAAAAAAGCCAAAGGTTGCTGTAGTGGAAAAGTTTGCTGAGGACCAAGCCTTACAAAGCGCTCCATGATTCTGCTTAGATGGACTCAATGCACTTGCATTCAAATCCAATCTCAAGTTGGACCCAGCCTAGTAATGCAGATCAACATTAACCAATTACCCTTTTTCTTAGCCTAAAAATGTGATCAGTTTAGTAGGTTGATCATGTATACACCAAACCCAATTCTGACTTGATCCAAGTCGGAGCCCGGCATGAGCTAGTCCTTTGAAGAAATCAAACCTGAAATTTTTAGATTCATAATGTATTTATTACTTTAGAAAGGCTGTACTTTCGCTCTGCTTGATAAACCAAAAATGATTTGAAAGTGTGAAAATCTTTTTTTTTTTACAAGTGTAATTTTGTGAAAGTACACTCGCATACATCAGATTGCACATGAGATGTAGTGTTTATTTGCAAACAGAAACTGTTATTAAAATTAGGTTCGATAAACAGAAAAAGTATACTAAGCGATCTACAAATTTTAATAAAATCTTTCGACTGACACCATCTAATTGTAAGTCAGTTGCAATTATTATTTCCAAGCTGAATGGCTTGAGTTCGTAACCCAAGCGGGGAATTAGGTTTGGTTGGATGATGTAATCGTACAGATTGTGTCTTTAATTCTTTATATAATTTCATACAAGTTAAATAAGATTAGAGGTCTATAATGATTAAGAAACTAGGTATCATTATGATAAGTGAGTTTATATCATATTCCAATTAGAAAGTTAGGCTAGAGATAGAGTTCTGGTTTCTTTATATACAGTCTTCTATTATTAAAAAAACTAGGGAAGGAGAAGGAGATTGCTGTTATTTATTTAATCTAGGTCAGCAGAGGGTATAGGCCAGATTCAAGAATTATGTGCGAGAGTGTAGGCTATCTAAAAATTACTGTAAATAGTTGATCATCATCGGTGTGAAGATGGAGAAGAAAGATGGTGGGTTCCAGAATCTTCATTTCTTCGAGAACCAAATATAAGAATTACAAGCTGACGATCCTTGCAGAACTTGAGAAAATATATTACAGTTGACAATCTCTTCAAGGCCAAATGCGAAGGTCCATCTTCGCGTTTCTAATTCCAAACGTGGAGATCATACTCGCATCCCAACAACAAAACACGGAGGTCATTCCCGCGTTTCAACAACAAAACGTGGAGGTCATTCCCGCGTCTCAAGATCAAGATGCAGAGTTCATTTCAGAACGCGAATCTCGCGTTTGACTGGTTCAAACATAACCTGAACGGTTTCAAACTCATTTTCCACGAAATGGGGCCATTAAGCCCCCATGGTGGAGAGATTTATGGGGGCGGTTACACCCCATAAGCCCCCTTTATGGAGCGATTTAAGGGGATTTGACCGTTTAAAAACGATTTTCCACTTAATGGGGCAATTAAGCTCACATTAAGGAGAAATTTAAGGGGTTACACCCCTTAACCCCTATAAATAGCTGAGAAATCAGCTCAAAAGGGGGTTCAGATCTTGGCTTGGGATCTTTGGATCGAATCTTTGAGAGACTTCGGCAATCTGGGGGTTCGGATCTTTGGCTGGAGAGCTTTTGGGGAGATCAGAAATTATCTTAGCGAGGGGGAGAGAACTTGGGATCATCCTGGAGGACCGACTTTTGAGATCACCTTGATTTTGGCTTTGAAGGTTGGCTTTTCGAATCACCTTGATCAGCTCCAGTTTAACCTGCCTAGCAAGTTTATTTTGGCTGAAAGGGATTGGAATATCTTTCTCAAATCAACTCTTTTGCAAAGTTTTCAACTTGCTCGTCAAGTTCTTCCAAACTCGTTCAGAGTTCTAAAACTTGCTTTGTAAGTTCATCCAAGACATCGAGTCAAGAGGCGAAGACAATGTTCCACGAGTCGAAGCAATCAGATCATCAACAGGATACAAGAATAAAGCACCCATCGACACCAAGAAGAACCCAGTTTTAAACAAAGAGAATGATCTCTGTTGATTCCTTCCTTCTTTTGTAAATCGGGAAACCGATAGAGAAATTGTAATTTATTTTTCTAAGTCAGTTAGAGAGAGATTACCGCGAGAGATTGTATTTATTTTTTTCCTAAGTCGGTTAGGGAGATTAATACAAAATTTTATTCTCATTTCTTCTTCAATTTTCCTATAAACAAGGAGAATTTCACAATCTTTGTCCATACAAGAGATTGCAAGGTTGGAAGATATTTTCATGGTTTCTATTTGTCCAAACAATTGTAAGGAAGGTTTTGGAAAGCATATGAGAGGTTGATTATGTTTGTGAGATTATGATATGAGAGTTGAGTAATTTCTTTTGTAGTTCTCTCCAACACATGCATGATGAACTTTCTCATAGTGTTGCCCCATCGATGTAGATTAAAGTTGATCGACCGAACCATAGAAATCTTACTGTTCTTCTTCTTGATTGAGAGTGTTTTCTATCTTATTAATAGTGGTCGGCTTTGAAATTGTGGAGATCATAGTAAGGAGGACGAAAAATCCCCAACAACAAATCACTCATTAGAATGAGTCTCAAACAGGCTGAGGTTGCCCCCCCCCCCCCCCCCCCCCCGTCCCGCGACAACTTGTTTGGTTGATAGAAAGCATCAGAAGCAAGAATTATATCAAAATCTATTACTTCTAAAATTATGAAGTAGGAAATAGTGAAAATACCCTTTTTTGTTTCATAAATTCCTGAAAGTAGAGGTAATAATATTTCTTCCACTTCATTCATTTTCTATGGTAATTATAAATATTGTTAGGAAGAGAGAAAGAAGATTTTCAAGATTTTATTTAAAAGAAGAGAATATTCATAAAATAACAAGACTAGTTTTATTCCTGATTTGACTCAATGTAGGTACTTGTGAGCCTCGAGGGAAGAAAAAAGATTCAAGAAATATAAATAGCATATGTGTCGCATCAGCTTTTAAGAAAGTATTGAAAGTAACTTTTTCAGATAAACAAATATATTTTCTTCTCAGAAGTAGCAGACATAGCCCCTTTTTTATTTACTTCAGCTACTTCTCAGTTGCTTCTGTGCAGACAAATATAAGATTGTTGTGTTATCCCCCAACTTATCAACTTGTTATCACACAATTTCAACAATTGTTAATGAATAAGATATTTGAATTAAAAGTCGTTCTATTTTTCCCACTTTCAAGATGATTGCCACATTTATTAAATGTGCCTTAAATTCAACATTGAACTTTTTACATTTTACTTTTACATACAATTTTAAATAAAAATGTCCAAAACGATGATAAAGTGTTATTTTCATGCTTCCAATTTTTTCCAAAACGATGATAATGTCTTATTTTCATGCTTCCATTTTTTTACTTTCATATAAAGAACATTCCCTAGTTTTAAGAGCGTGCAGGGAAAATAATTCTTCAATAAATGTGTATATTTATATGTTAGTTGCAAAATAATCTTAATTAATATGTCAGAAATGTATATCTGTTGTACAAACGGTATGCTCTGATACCACTTGTTGCGCGCAGCGGAAATTTCGGCAGCACAACAAGAGAGTCAGATCACAATAAGAATTCCTGCTTCACCAAGGAAATAAGAATCTGAAGCGGATATATCAACCAAGTGATATCGGCTCTTCCTCTCATCAGTTCTAGGACTGACCTGTCGAGGGATCCTAAAAGCTATTACAAATCACACAAATAGCAGTACAACCAATTTTTACGTGGTTCGGCAAATTGCCTACGTCCACGGGGCAAGGAGGGGGGAGATCTACTAATAGAGGGAGAGAATACAACTAGGGTTTACAATCACTCAATCTAAACCCTCAAACAAACTCTCAAATCCCTCACACAATATCTCTCTACAAAGGGGATGCACAAAACCCAAAAAAAAAATCTGTTTTTCTTCTCTTGAGTTTTCCTCTTGCTGCTATTTTCCGCGAATGCACCCAACCGAAAACAAAAACGAAGCTCCTGCACTTTCCAAATCACGAAACCCTAGGCTATTAAATAGCATTGTTCGTGGGCCGCTTCTGCTTCACATGTACCCGAACGAAACCCAAGCGGACTCACGTGTAAACGATTTCACGCGTAAACGATTTCACACGTGACCCCACACCCACGTGATCACAATTCTCCACCTCGGTGAAGTTTTCCCAAAACTGAGCCGACACCAAAGCATCCAAATGTCCCACTTGTTGTGACCAGTACGAACTCAATCCACAACAAGTCGAGAACTCAAACGAGAGTCCAAACAATCTCACCCCCATCAACTAATCCAAACCGGCTGCATCTGAAAGACTGCCTACGTATCCTCTTGCCCAAGGAATCAAGCCGAACGTAGTTCACCCAAATGACCGCCAACGGCCTCAACAATCACGAATGTGCAACAAGTTTCGACAATGATCAAACTTGTTGCTCGGAACCACCTTAGTGAGCATATCCGTCGGATTATCCTTCGTGTGGACCTTCACAATCTCCACATCGCCATCTTCAAGAACATCCCGAACAAAGTGATAACGAACGTCAATGTGCTTCGTTCTTGCATGAAAAACCTGATTCTTCGCCAAATAGATAGCACTCATGCTATCACAATGAATAGTGACGGACCTTTGCGATATATCAAGTTCCTCCAAAAGTCCTCGAAGCCAAATAGCCTCCTTCACAGCCTCCGTAACCGCCATATACTTTGCCTCCGTCGTAGACAAAGCCACCATCGACTGTAAGGTGTTTCTCCAACACACCGGCGCATGGGTCAAAGTGAACACATACACCATCGTAGACCGGCGCTTATCCAAATCCCCGGCATAATCCGAATCAACATAGCCAATGCACAACTGCCCACCTGTAGTGTCCCGCTCATAAACTAAACCAACATTGAGCGTACCTCTAATGTACCTCAAAATCCATCTCACGGCGTCCCAATGACCCACTCCTGGATCGTGCATGTATCTCGAAACCATGCTTACCGCCTGTGACAAATCCAGCCTCGTACATACCATTGCGTACATCAAGCTCCCAACCGCACTCGCATATGGAGTCTTCGACATCAACTCTCGATCTTCAACTGACTTCGGTGAAAGACCAGCTGAAAGCTTCAAATGGGCTCCCAAAGGTACACTAACTAGCTTCGTATCCATGCTAACATGGAATCGCTGTAGAACCTTCTTCAAATAAGCCACCTGTGTCAAACAAATTCTGCCCTTCTTCTTGTCTCTGCCGATCTCCATCCCTAGAATGCGCTTCGCCTCACCCAAGTCCTTCATCTCAAACTCATTTGAAAGCTGAACTTTCAACTCATCTATAGCCGACCTGGAAATAGAGGCAACCAACATGTCATCGACATAGAGCAACAAATAAATGTACGCATCTCCTTTCAACTTGCGAAAATATACGCAAGGATCAAACTGGCTCCGAGTGTACGAATGACCAAGCATAAAACCATCAAATCGCCTATACCACTGTCGAGGAGACTGCTTCAAACCGTATAGCGATTTCTTTAATCTGCAAACTAATTTTTCTTTCCCTGCAGTTCGGAATCCCAATGGCTGAGTCATATAGATTTCTTCATCAAGATCACCATGAAGAAATGCCGTCTTCACATCCAACTGATCTAATTCTAATCCATACTGTGCCACCAAAGCTAGCAGAATCCAAATCGAAGAGTGCTTCACCACCAGAGAGAAAACCTCATTATAGTCAATACATTCCTCCTGTGCATAGCCCTTCGCAACCAACCTAGCCTTGAATCTCAATGGAGTGCCCTCAATGCCCTCCTTCTTCATGTACACCCACTTGCACCCAATCGCCTTCCGCCCCTTTGGAAGCTCAACCAGCTCCTATGTATCGTTCTTATGAAGAGATTCCATCTCCTCCTGCATAGCCACCTGCCACGAATCAGCCTCCGAACTCTGCTCGGCCTCTCTGAATATAGTATGTACCAACTCATCGATACTCTCCACCGGAAGTGCATACGCAACTGTGTCGGCATACCGTGCTGGCATCTGTATGTTTCTCCTCTGTCTCCGAACCGCAATAGAATCCTGAACCTGAGCCGTCGGTTCCTGATCCTGCACATCAGTACCCGTATCCTCCGTATCACCGTTGTGCTCGCCTGGCGTCACCTCAGTCGGCACTTGCATGAATACTGTCCCATCTGGACAATGTGGAGCTGCATCGATCTCCACCACCTGCGATATCTCCTTCGTCGGGTCGCTCTCCACCTGATGAGAGCTGGGAAGCTTTAAGATAGAAGCCTCATCAAACGTGACATCTCTATTCAGCACAATCTTCTTATCAACTGGATCCCAAAGCTTGTATCCATTGACACCACGCTTGAATCCTACAAATATGGCCTTCCTAGCTCGAGGTTCCAATTTATCAGTTCTAACATGATAATATGCAGGGCACCCAAATACCTTGAGCTGGTCATAATCGTGTGTTGGCTTTCCCGACCACATCTCCATAGGGGTTTTCCCCTCAATCGCAGATGAAGGTAGCCTATTAATGAGGTGGCTCGCATATGTAAGTGCCTCAGCCCAAAAAATCTTCTCCAAACCACTCTGCGACAATAAGCATCGGATCTTCTCCAGTAAAGACCGATTCAATCTCTCTGCCACCCCATTTTGCTGCGGTGTATGACTAACCGTGAAGTGTCTCTCTATGCCCTCGTCTCGACATAGCTACTGAAAGGGGTCAGAAGTATACTCACCACCGTTGTCGGATCGCAACGTCTTGATCTTTCTCCCTGTCTGCAGTTCCAATCTCTTCTTCCACTCCACAAACAAATCTAGGACTTCACTCTTCTTCGTCATGGTGTACACCCAACAACGCCTAGAATAGTCATCTACAAAAGTGACGAACCAATGTCTACCACCAAGTGATGCAGTCTTGGTGGGACCCCAAACATCTGTGTGCACGTAGTCTAGAATGCCCTTCGTTTGATGAATGGCAGTCCCGAATTTCACCTTCGTCTTCTTGCCAAGAACACAGTGCTCACAGAACTCAATCTTCCCACTCTTGGCTCCCTTCAATAGTCCCTACTTGCATAATGCCTGCAGTGATTTTTCACCTGTGTGCCCCAACCTATAGTGCCAAAGTCTGCTCATGTCTGCTTCTGAAATAGCCGAAGCAACCTGGCCAATCTCGGTGCTTCCCTTCAGATAATACAAATTCCGATTGCGGACTCCCTTCATCACCACCAATGATCCCTTAGTAACCTTCGCTACAGCATTTTCGAAAGTCACCTTGAATCCCTTTGCCTCCAAAGCTCCAACCGAGATAAGATTTTTCTTCAGTTGAGGAACAAATCTCACCTCCTTCAACTCACGGACTACTCCATCGTGCATCCTAATCCGCACGGTACCTATCCCACAAATGCCACAAGATTGATCATTTCCCATGACAACAACGCCCCCGTCGACTTTCTCAAAAGATGCAAACCAATCTCGCCTAGGGGTCACATGAAAAGTAGCGCCGGAATCAAGCATCCAATCTGATGCATCCACATGGTTCACCTCCGGAGTAATCAGTAGAGAAAAGCACGAATCATCGGAATCATCGCCTTTCGCAACGTTCACCTCATTGACTTTCGGGCCCTTTTTCTTGCCATTCTCCTTCTCCTTGAGCTTCGGGCAGTCTCTCTTCCAATGTCCCTGCTCCTTGCAGAATGCACATTGGTTCTTTGCTAATCGGTGGCGGCCTCTAGACTTTGACCTTCCTCTATTACCACCTTTTGGATATGGGCTTCTACCTCTCGTCGACAAGGCCTCTCCTGAAGTACTAGCGCGGGAAGTCTCCTTATCCTTCCTCCTCAAATCGTAATTGGTCAAAGCGTTAGTCACTTCACTATAGCTGATAGAAGATCTCCCGTTCAACAAAGTGAGCACGAAGGTATCATACTCCTCATCTGGTAAGGAGCCCAACAAAATAATCGCATTGTACTCATCCGATATCTTCTCATCAACATTCGCCAAGTCCGACAACAACTTAGTGTAGTTGTTCACATGAGCCGCTAGTGAGGTGCCTCTGGACATCTGAAATCTGAAAAGTCTTCGCAGCAAGTGCAACATGTTCTCAACACTCTTTGTGAGATATTTATTGTTGAGAATTTCCCACATCTTCATTGCAGACGTCACCCCAATCACATCATATTTCAGCTCCTGTTCCAAACAGAACCTGATCACCCCACAAGCGTTCCTATTCATTTTCTCCCATATCGCCTCATCATATTTAGGTGGCCTCTCGTGGACCATAATGGTCTCTTCCAAATTCTGAGCATTGAGCGCATCCTGTACGTCGCTCATCCACAAACCAAAGTTGATTTTGCCATCATATTTCACCACACTAATTTTAGTGTTCTGAAAACCAACTGGTATTGTACTCGCCATCGATTTGCTGCTTTCACCTTCTTCTCCCATTGCGAACTAACTCCAAATTGTAGAGAAAGAACAAATTTGATAAAATTAGGAGCCATCCAACTGAACCCTAGATCGGATTCCAAATAGATCTCCTATCCACACGAGGAAAGCGAAATCTCCAACGGCAACTCCTAATGCTATCTCCACCGAAGCCGAGAACTCCAAGAACTAAGCTTCACACAAGAATCTTCCTCCACCAAAAAACCCTAGATCTGAAATCTGGGCTCTGATACCACTTGTTGTACAAACGGTATGCTCTGATACCACTTGTTGCGCGCAGCGGAAATTTCGGCAGCACTTCGGCAGCACAACAAGAGAGTCGGATCACAATAAGAATTCCTGCTTCACCAAGGAAACAAGAATCTGAAGCGGATATATCAACCAAGTGATATATCGGCTCTTCCTCTCATCAGTTCTAGGACTGACCTGTCGAGGGATCCTAAAAGCTATTACAAATCACACAAATAGCAGTACAACCAATTTTTACGTGGTTCGGCAAATTGCCTACGTCCACGGGGCAAGGAGGGGGGAGATCTACTAATAGAGGAAGAGAATATAACTAGGGTTTACAATCACTCAATCTAAACCCTCAAACAAACTCTCAAATCCCTCAAACAATATCTCTCTACAAATGGGATGCACAAAACCCAAAAAAAAAATCTGTTTTTCTTCTCTTGAGTTTTCCTCTTGCTGCTATTTTCCGCGAATGCACCCAGCCGAAAACAAAAACGAAGCTCCTGCACTTTCCAAATCACGAAACCCTAGGCTATTAAATAGCATTGTTCGTGGGCCGCTTCTGCTTCACATGTACCCGAACGAAACCCAAGCGGACTCACGTGTAAACGATTTCATGCGTAAACGATTTCACACGTGGCCCCCACACCCACGTGATCACAGTATCAACGTTACTAAGGGCCAGTTTGGATAATGGAAATATTGAAAGTAAGAAGTAGGTTATAAAAGTAACTTTCAAAACTCTGAAGAAGGAAGTAGTGGAAATAACATTTTTTTCATATATTTTTAGAAGTAATAGAAGTAGAACTTCTTCCTCTTCATTTACTTTTTTGTTTGGATAACATTTAGAAATATTACTAGAAAGTAATTTTATCAATGAAAAGTTGTTAGAAGTAACTAATAAAGGAAATATTAATAAAAATTTATTCATTTCCTAATTAATATGCATTTCAACTACTTCCGAGCTACTTCTGGGTATTGAGGATTAGAAAAATATTTTGGAAATAAGGATGACACGTAGGCGCCACATAAGCGTTTAAAGAAGTATTGGAAGTAGGGTTTTCAAAGAACCAAACACACTTTTTTGCTTGGAAGTAGTAGAAATAGTATCTACTTCTTTTACTTCAGCTACTTCATAATTATTTCCATGCAAACAAACATGCCCTAAGTGCCACACGGTCCCATCAATATCCAAATCACATCCATCACAATAGGAACAGATCTAATATATTTATGAATTTGATCCGAATCTTGTTGGCGTCTGAAACGCCAATTGGAATCTGATTTGATATATATCTCAAATAAACCAGGCTTCAAGGCAACAAATTAAACTACAAATAAATAAATAAATAAGTGAATTGAAAAAAAGCATAATTTTAAGCATAGCGATCTCGAAGTCGCTGACTTTTCTCGATTCTTTAATTGTTACACTGTCTCCCCAAGCGTAAGCTTCGATCTACGTGCATAATAATAAGCTCAGCATCTTCCACACGGCATCGACGCTGAGATGAGTCCTGCACCCAAGAAGTAACGGCTCCTTAAGCATTTCATGGGATAAATTGAATTGAAAGATGAAATTTAGAGAAGTCATCAAGTGAGGTGGAAATTTAATTTTGTATCCAGAATTATGGGACCAATTGTTCGTCTCTATGATTATCAACGATCTTGATGGTCTTGTATTACTATCACAAACAGTTAATATAATAATGGTACAACAAGATTTGTACTACCGGACACAGGAAATCATGAAACTTTTTTGTAAATTTGAAAGAAAATTTGCAAGTTAAAGAGCTCTTTTTATAGCAAGAACTATGTTACTCTTATAATATCGCTAATATTTTACTTATGTTATTATTATTTTACTTTATTAAAAAGGTAGGTAGGACATCTTAACCAGCCAAATTCTCAACAACACTATGTCTCAAAAATAGAGGGACAGAAGCAGACCAAAAATAAGAGGACAAATAGTCAACTGACTTAGCTAGGACATAAGCAACATCATTATCAGTGTGCCTTACATAAGAAACTTTAAAGCAGCTAAGAGCAGACAAACCAGTATGAACTTCATCTGTAATAGGAACCATGGTAGCAAAAGGAGAATAAGAGTCCACCAAGGAGACAACCCTTAGGGAGTTAATCTCCACCATCGGAATCCTCCAGTTCATACACCAAACAAAGTGAATGCCTTCCAGGACGGCCAACAGCTCCGCATGATCCACAGTCATAGGACTCCTGAGCCCTATAGAGTAGCAACCAATCACATGCCTATGATGGTCCGGAATAACACCTCCCAACCCAACAATATCTCCTTCCATAGGAATAGCAACATCTGTGTTGAGCTTTAGCAGACCAAGAGAAGGGGGATACCAAGCAGAAGGCCATTTGGAAGGGGTAGCAATATCACGAGAGAGGCCTCAAACCATATCCCCTTCCTCCACAAAACAAAGAATCCGAGTCACCAAGACCGAAGCCTCCCTAACATCACCACCATGAGAGCGCATATTCCTTTCCCCCAATATAAACCACAAAGTCGTGAAAGCCAAAGCCAGAGAGTTCCCGGGCAAACCGATGTGAGATGGAAAAGAAAATCATCACAAGACGTACCTCGAAAGCCTTCAATCACATCCCAAAGATCTAAGGACTCCCACACTAAATGAGCAAAGGAGCAAACGGTGAAGATATGAAGGGCAGTCTCAAAGGCAGCAACTAGGGGACACATAGATCCCCCTACAAGATAAACCAGCTAAGGTGGGGAGAGCATCATAGAACATGCACCAAAGGAACACTGTCATCTTCGGTGGGATCTCCGCCTGCCAGATCAAGGATCACCACTTCGCCACCCTAGAATCCGAGGTGGAAGAAGCATCCGACATAGTGTGGCGAAGAAGTCAGTATTCACTCTTGACTGTGTAGCACCACTTCTCCTCATAATGTCAAATGAGTCTATCAGGCACAGAAGGGGGCAGTGGGATAAGTGAAATGACATCATCTCGAGGCAAGTCATAAAGATCATGGTTGAATTGGGATAATCTAGACCAGCCCTTATGTTTGGTGGAAAAATTTGAAGAAAAAAATTTGAGAACAAAAATGTGTTATTCTCTCTAACTAATTTAGATAAAGAATGATTACAATGTTCTCAATACAATTTCTCTCTAACAAACTGATGCGACATAATTATGTACCAAAATTGCAAGTGCACAATTTATCAAGTTATAATATAAAAAAATATCGATCCCACGAGGAAGGTGATTTTAAGAGATTATTAGAAATGGTTCTTATATTTTGTGCGTGACGATTAGGAATAAAGAATAAGTGTGAATGTGATGAGTGATTGTTGTGAATATATGCAAAAGATAATAAATTGAATTTTAGAGGAGAAAAGGAAGAATTAAAGAATAAATAAAATCAAGGCAAGAAAGATGAATGAATAAAATCAAGAAATAAAATCAAGAAATAAAACCAAGAATGAAAAGAAAATTTAAGAAAGTCAAGATGGAGGATTTAAAAGAGGTAAGAATTCAAGAATATAATCCACTAACCAATTTCAATTACAAAATATAAACTATTTTCTTTTTATCATATTTTAACTTAGATTTATTAAGCATAGATTATCAAACCATTTAAGGAAAGTGTAACCTATCAAATTATCATCTAAGTCAAAATTACTATTCATGATAAGAACAACAACATGATAATAATCCTAGAATTCATAATCATAACCTATCAAACCATTTAAGATAAGCATAGATTATCAAATTCTTCTTCTACCGATTAGTTCTCTAGTTGATTATCCTAAACATGAACATTTTAAGTTGAAGAGAATAATTCATATAATATAAAGAAAATTAGACTAGTTTCATACAATTCTAAGATTCCTACAAGAATTAAATTCACATCTTAAGAAATAAAAACAAGAAAAAGAACTAATTACAAAAATAAAAAGAAAAAAAAATCTAAACTATGAACAAGAAATAAATCTAACTACAAAGAATTAAAATCTAAACTACAAAATATATTACAAAAGTTAAATGCAAGAAAATAAATCTACTCTACAAATTAAAGTGCAAAAAGAAATAAAAAGACAAGAAAATAAATCTACATTACAAGCATGAATTCAAATCTAACTAATAAGCAATAATAAAGAAATTACTAAAAAGAAATAAAAGAGAAAAGAAATGCAAACCTTCAAATTGCTCTTCATCTCTATCCTCATCATTCAACAAAGAGGAGAAAGAACAAATTTAAAGAGGAGAAAAATTATTATTATTAATTAAAACTAAAGTTACAATTTTTGGAAGGCCTTCTCAATTAAGAGTAGCCCTCCTCTCCAAAAGGAGTTACAAAATTTTTCACACCCTTAACCCCTCACTCTCTACCCTATTTATAGTAATCATCAATGAATATGAGCCATTGGATTTGTCTTGAGCCTCAAGCAACAATCTCCACCTTTGAATTTGCTTTTTGTTCTTCTCTAGCCCAACATAGGAGGCCCCAATTGATTTTCAAAAATAAATAAAAATCCAAGTTGCAAAAGCTAAGTCCGGTCCACATTTGATTTTCGGCCCAAATGATTTTCTTGTGATTCAAAGCTACAGGACCGGCCATGGAGAGTAATTTTTTTGATGGGCATTGGGTTTCCAATTCATTTGATTGCACAATTTTCTTGTGAAAATCCAGCCCATTCATTTGATTGCACAATTTTCTACAGCAACTGGTCTTAGAATTCTATAGGCGGTCCATGAAGAGCCATCAAATGAATATTATCAATTTCGGCCCAAGCCAAGTCCAATTCATTTGGTTTTGAAATGAATATCATGTCTGGCCCAATCCTTGCATCCAAGTCCACATTTCATTTTATTTTGAAATTCCAAGCCTCTACAACCAAGTCCGGTCCAAGTCTGCAGCAACTTCATTGATCGAATTTTTTTGGCTTTTTGCTTCAATGTGATATGCTGGAGATCACATAGGAATGAGAATGTGGGATTCATTTTTTTCTTTTTCTTTTGGACCATCATTTGCTTGATGGGCTTCATGCTCTTTGGGCTTCTAACTCTTCAATCATTTTCCTCTTTGACTTTTGCTTCATGGGCTTCTAAAATGCTACAAAAATAGAGAAGAGAGATTTTAAGGGGTTTTTATATTTAATAATATTTATTTATATTTTCATTCATTTATGTGCAAACTAATCTTACAACAATTATTAATAGTATATTTATTAATGTAAAATAGATAATAAGGATATAAAATTATAATAAAAATATGATTATCACAAACTTTAGAAAAAGAAATTACAATCTTCTTGTATCGAATTCCCGATTTACAAAAGAGAAGAAGATCGACGGAGATCCTCTACTTTGTTTAACCCGCGTTCTTCATGGTAGCGATGAGATACCTCCCTCGACGTTCGTATCGAGTTTGCTTCTCATTGACGATCCGACCACCTCAGTTTGTAGAACGTGGTTTATTCCTCTTGATTGACGCTGAGGAGAACTTGCGTGGCAAGTTTGAAACTCTTGATGAGTTGATAACTCAGAGAGAGTTCAAACTCTTAAAAAAAGAGTTGATTTGAACCGAAAATTGGTTAATAAGCCAAGGATGAAAGCTCCAAGAACTCTCTGTTACCGAGGATGCTCTTGGTCGAAGAATGCCGACTTCTCCTGTGTGCCGTTTTGATCTCTAAAATTCTAGATTGAAGATCCCCGAACTCAGCTGAGTTTTTCGTCATTTATAGGGTTTTTAGGGGTGTAACCGCCCCCTAAAATCTCTCCTTAATGGGGTGTAACTAACCCCATTTCATGGAAAACGATTTTAAAACCATTCAAGGGTTTAAGGGGTTTAATCTTCCCCCTAAAATCTCTCCTTAATGGGGTGTAACCGATTCTATTTCGTGGAAAACAGTTTTGAAACCATTCAGGGATTTAAGGGGTGTAACCGCCCCTTAAATCACTCCTTAATGGGGTTTAATCGACCTCATTAAGTGGAGATACAGTTTTGAAACCGTTCAGGTTCTGTTTGAACCAGTCAAATGTAGAAAAAGCGGGTCCGACCCCTGCGTTTTAATGTTACAATGCAGGGAGTATCTCTACGTTTTGATGTTGCAATGCAGCTTTTGAGCTTTGTGTTTTGTTCTAGGAACGCAGAGGTAAGCTCTGCATTTTGAGTCCGGAACCCAGCCACGAGCTTGGCGTTTTGAGTCTGGAACGTGGCCACGAGCTCTGCGTTTTGAACTTGAATGCTGGAGATGAACTCTACGTTTTCAACTAGAACATTAGGGATAAACCTTACGTTTTGAAATTGAACGATGGGGATGAATCCTGTGTTTTGAACTTGAACGCTAAGGATGAACCCTGCGTTTTGAACTTGAAACGCGGGTATGACCTCTATGTTTTCAACTAGAACGCTGGGGATGAACCATGTTTTTTGAACTTGAAACGCAGACATGAACTCTGTGTTTTGAATCTGAGACGTAGAGGTGAGCTCTGCGTCTTGATTTGAAGAGACCATCAATTTGTAGTCTCTTTTGCTAGAGCGTTTCAAAGACTGTCATCGTGTAATCTTTGTCTTGGCTCCTTAAAAATATGAGAGTCGTCAGATTGTAACTCCCGATGTTGATTGTAAAGGCTGTTGAATTAGAGCTTTCATCAGTTATTGTGAAGGTCATTAGATTGTAACATTTATCGATCTACGTGAAAGTTTTCAAATTGTGGTCTTCTGGAAGTCGTCAAATTGTAACTTCTATCAACAATGTTTGATGGAGATCAGCTATCTGTAGTAATTTTTAGACAGCCTGCACCTTAATTTCTTTTTATTATACCAGTTGTTGATGGTCTAAATCACACAGGTAAACTAATATGAACTGAGTAGATTAGGGACTGCTAACTTCTCCTAATATCTGGTTTTGAGTTGAGTTGTTCTTCCCTGCATGTGTAGGAACTCGCAAGAGGGCAGAGTCTGTTTCCCTCATTGTTCCTCCGACGATCAAGTTAGCGATGTACTTAAGTGGGAAAAATAGCAAACTGTAACAATTCTTAGGGGCAGTGGAATGGAGAAAAGTGTAGAAAATTTGCTTACCCTCGCATTGGGAATAGTTTTCCCTTTTTATAGTCATGTAGGAGGGGTGTTTTGATCTTTTTCGATCGAGTCTGATCCGACGGCTAAGTTAGCATTGAATTTATATGTGTTGGTTGTGGAGTGGTCATGTAATGGGCATGGTTACTTCGGTATTAATGATATGAGATAGGCGACGTATAAAGTCAACGTGGTCCGATGTACCATAAATAGTACCGAAGATAGAGAAATGATGGCGCATGTTAAGCATTTAATGTGATGTCGACACACTGTCAGCGGGGGGTTCGAGGTCGAAGTTGCTTTTGGCTTGTATTGAGGGGTGTCGAGAAGTACCGCCTCTCGAGTCGGTTCCAATGCAACGCCAGCTAATTAATTAGTTGAGTAGGCTTGTGGCGAGTCGTCTTTGACGAGAGGACCGACAAGTACCGCCATTCGAGTCGGCCCTGTAGGCTGTCTAAAAATCATAACATATAGTTAATCCCTATTAAACCCCGATGATGAAAGTTACAATTCGACGGCTTCCAGAAGGCTATAATTTGAAGACTTTCACGTAGATCAATGGAGGTTACAATCTGATGACCTTCGCAACAACAGATAAAAACTCTAATCAACAGTCTTCACAATCAATATCGAGAGTTACAATCCAACGACACTCACATTTTCAAGGAGTCAGGATGAAGATTACAAGATTATGGTCTTTATAACACTCCAGCAAAAGAGACCACAAATTGATGGTCTCTTCACATCGAAACGCAGAGGTCATCCCTGCATTATACCATCAAAACGCAGAGGTCATCCCTGCATTATACCATCAAAATGCAGAGGTCATTCCTGTGTTACACCATCAAAACGTAGAGGTCATGCCCTGCTTTACACTATCAAAACGCAGAGGTCATCCTTGTGTTATAATATCAAAACGCAGAGGTCATGCCCACGTTTCAGAGTCAAAACGCAGAGGTCATCCCCAACGCTCCAATTAAAAACGCAGAGTTCGTGGACTCAAAATGCAGAGTTCATCTTTGCATGCCAACTCTGCGTTTCAGATTTACAACGTTGTGCGAACACAACGTTTTCAGCCTAAAATAGGCCCAACTATGCGTTTCAAGTCTAAAATGCAGAGTTCGGGCCCAGAACGTCATTTTTGGTGTTTGACTCGTTCAAACACAAGCTGAACGGTTTCAGGAACCGTTTCTCCTCATATTTGGAGGGATTTCCACCCACTTAGGAGCAGGTTAAGGGGGCGGTTATGTTAGACCCTAGAGGGGGTGATTAGGGTCTTATGCTAATCTAATCCGATTAAATATCAATTAAAATTAATTACAAGTTATCCTAGCAAGTATGAAATGCAACAAGATATATGAGCTAGGATAAGCAATATGAACTAAGGGATATATCCTAGCAATGTGATATGTTATGAGATATATGCAAGGATATACAAAACACACAAGGATAAGCAAACTAAACTAGATATTAGATAATATAAATAATGAGCAATATACAAAGGCGATATAAGATATGAACATAAAAATAAGTGCGCTAATGTAACACAAACAAACGATATGATTACGGAGTTCGGTCTAACCACTTGACCTACGTCTCCACTCCTCACCTCGAGGAGATCTCTACTATCACAACCGGATTTTCTACGTTCGCCCGAATAACGTTTACACCACACAATACGGTTTTCTAGTTTACCGAAAACTCTACAACTCACACACTCTTGCAATCCCACTATACACCCTCTCAAGTGTTGAACTAGACGTGTCTCCCTCAAGTGCTCGGTTACAACCTCTCCCGAGGTTCGTCAACCGACGCCACTCCTCTTGGGACGATCCCCGACTCTCGCCACACACTTCTCTTTGTGTACAAGTGTATTACAAAGTGATCTCACAATTAGCACAATTACAATAAATGATTGTTCTCTAATATGGATGAGAACAAAATGAAAGCTCACACTCAATTGTTACAAATCTCACCAAGAAATACAATAAGCTCAAGTGGGTGTGTGTAAACAATGAGTGAAATTAAATCAACTAAACTCAATATAAAACTAGCTTTAATAAAATGATAATCAAATTAATAGATGTAAAGCTAGAAATAGAGTTTAGAAAACTTCTCAATAGATCAAGAGGTGGAGGGAGAATAGTTGGATGCCTAAACACCAATCGATGATCTCCTCAAGCTCTTGTGAAATTGATTTTACAAACTCAAACTTCCAAATGCTTAAAGGCTTCTTAAACCAAACTTAAACCCTTGTTTAAAACTCTTTAAACTTGTTTTAAAAACATTTTCTGGGATATATAAGAACTGAGGTATAAGGGGGTATTTATAGCCTCCTAAAATGTCAGCCAAAACCCTAAGGGAAAAGATCAAAAATCCAACTGCATCGAAAATCAAATTCTGTACAAAATATGACCATTGGCGATCGGCGGTCGACCGTAGAAAAATCACGGTCGACCGCGAAGGTCATTGAAACTGAGAAAACAATCAAAACAGGCTACGGTCGACCGCGACAGTCGACCGCAGGAGTTCCCGAGAAGACGGTCGATCGCCGCGGTCGACCGTGAAAGTTTCTACTGGCTCCTGGCTAAAGACAAAGGCGCGGTCGACCGTGGCGGTCGACCGTGAACTTATATATAAAATTTACAGTTTTGAAAACAATTTAATGATTTTAAAATACTGTTTAAAAATATCAAATAAATTCCAAAATTTATGAAACTTTGGGAAATGTTTGTAGACATAATAATACACATGCTACAAAAATTGGTTTTCTAAAAGGACTTCCCAAATGAGAAATATCATTATTTTGTAAAATAATCCAAAACACAAAAATGTAAACATATGAATTTTGATATTTAGGCTAAACCATATTTTAAAACTTTGCACAATAATTATGTAGACTTAATAAAGTATGTATATGATTATTGTTAAGTCCAAAAACTAAGAATATAATATTTTTACAAATACAATAGAAAATAAAATATATGAGTATGTATATGAAAATATATTTGTTTCATATCTAAGTAGTTAAACCAAATCATAATAATAAATTTGAAATATGTATTTTTATATTTGTAAACATGAAAACCCAAAATTATGCATGTATATATATAACTACTTAAAGTACTTAACACACATAATATAACACCTAAGCTAAATTACCCAGGCTATGATCTTGATCTTCAATAAGCTCTTCTTGGTAATCTTACGGATGAAGCTTGAACTTGGATCTTCAACTTGAATTATATAGCTTCACTTCACAATTCCGCTAACCTCTATTGGATATGATCGTTATGATGCAATTCCAACCATCCTCCAACTCGTTGTTTGTCTATAATAAATAGAAATGCACAAACACTAGACAAACAACATTAGAAGTAAATTGTTTGTTAAATCATCATCAAAACAAGAAGGCCAACAATCTTCCTCTTTTTTATGATGACAAACAATTTACAAAAAGGATATATGCATGAAAAGAAAGAATATATAGATTAGAATTATCATGCATATAAATAAGAAAAGCTATACTCATAATATTTCTCCCCCTTTGACAACATTAAAAAAAATAAGGAATGAAGAGAGCGAAAGCTCCCCCTATCAAAAAGCATAGGTGAGTATAACACATAGAAAGATATAGGGATTGCTCCCCCTATCAAAATGCCTTAATGAATATATGCAATGAATGCTAAGGCATACATATGTGAGCAAGCATAAATGCTAAACACAACTCACATACAAAAACACATATAAATATATCAATATGAAAATAGTGTCTCATATCAAAGAACATAAAACTCATGTATATAAAAGTAGATTTATGAAATCAAAAGAAAGGAAACATGAAAATCATGAAAAAAAATTTCAAGTGAAAACAAATTAATCAATGAAATCATAAATCAAGATTTAAGTCCAAAAACAATGTTTGAAAAAGGAATTTTTCTTTGTAAAACTTGATCGAACCATATAAAGAATACATTATAAATCATATTTGAAATGTGAATCATCTATTTGTACTTATATAATGAATTCAAAAGAACAAATCAAAGCAAAATTTTTATAGTTCAAAAGTAACATACAAGAATTATGAACTATGGATTAAAAAAATCATTTTTAAGAGTATAAAACCAAATCATCATTGATTTTCAAAAATTAAGAGAGGCAACTATATCTAGCTCTTGAGCTAGTAACAACCCATATAAAGATTATTAGTACCCGGTAAATAAGATTTGGGAATAAACACCCAATAAATCCGGGAGGGTATATAACTACAAACCTCTCATCAAAACAAAACTAGTAATCATGAAAACAAAGGTTTTGATCAAAGAAAAATTGTTTTCATATAAAAAATTTCAAAGCATAATTTTCAAAACCAAGAAAAAAGAAAGATAAGAACACTGAAATTCTTGGTTTAAAATCAAGTTTGTTTTGGTACCCAAGTAATCTTGGTACCAAAAGGCTTAGGAACACGACCCCTATCAATAAGGCTAAAAGCTCTTGGGTTATGAACCCATTTGGACGTATTTAGTGCATGAGTCCGGTAATAGCAATAATTATGCAAATGACCCATTCGATTGCAATAAGTGCAATGAAGATGATGTATTTGGTTATGTTGACCATGTGGATGTGCACGAGGAACATTTGCAAATAACGATGGTCTTTTAAGATTATTTTGCAAATGTTAAATATTTTGAAATAATGTTGGTCTACTTAAAATATTTTGCGATTTAGAAACTTTTCGCAATTCAAAACAAAAGTTAGCTAAGTGACCAACTCTACCACAAAAATCACAATGATACACATGAACATGCTCATGATGGGTAATAGGTGCATGTGAGTGTACATTTGATGAAGAAACTTGATGAGATGCACAAGAATGATTAATATTCTTATGTTTTTGTGCATCATAGCAAAATTTAGCTAAATGACCTTTACGACCACAAATGGAGCACTTGTAAACTTTGTTATACAAGTGTGCATAGAGTTTAGAAAACTTCTCAATAGATCAAGAGGTGGAGGGAGAATAGTTGGATGCCCAAACACCAATAGATGATCTCCTTAAGCTCTTGTGAAATTGATTTTACAAACTCAAACTTCCAAATGCTTAAAAGCTTCTTAAACCAAACTTAAACCCTTATTTAAAACTCTTTAAACTTGTTTTAAAAACACTTTCTTAGATATATAAGAACTGAGGTATAATGGGGTATTTATAACCTCCCAAAATCTCAGCCAAAACCCCAAGGGAAAAGACCAAAAAAACCAACAGAATCGAAAATCAGATTCTGTACAAAATATGACCGTTGGACGATCGGCGGTCGACCGTAGATAAATCATGGTCGACCGCGAAGGTCATTGAAACTGAAAAAACAATCAAAACAGCCTACGGTCGACCGCGACAGTCGACCGTAGGAGTTCCCGAGCAGACGGTCGACCGTCGCGGTCGACCGCGAAGGTTTCTGCTGGCTCCTGGCTAAAGACAAAGTCACGGTCGACCGTGACGGTCGACCGTAAACTGATATATGAAATTTACAGTTTTGAAAACAGTTTGCTGATTTTAAAACACTATTTAAAAATATCAAATAAATTCTAAAAATTATAAAACTTTGAAAAATAATTGTAGACATGATAATACACATGCTATAAAAACTGGTTTTCTAAAAGGACTTCCCAAATGAGAAATATCATCATTTTGCAAAATAGTCCAAAACACGAAAATGTAAACATATGAATTTTGACATTTAGGCTAAACCATGTTTTAAAACATTGCACAATGATTATGTAGACTTAATAAAGTATGTATATGATTATTGTTAAGTCCAAAAATTAAGAATATAATATTTTTTATAAATACAATAGAAAATGAAACATATGAGTATGTATATAAAAATATATTTGTTTCATATCTAAGTAGTTAAACCAAATCACAATAATAAATATGAAATATATAATTTCATATTTGTAAACATGAAAACCCAAAACTATGCATATATATATATAACTATATATATACATAGAAATCAAATATGTGTGTGTATATGATATTGAGCTTAAAGTACTTAACACACATAATATAACACCTAAACTAAATTACCCAAGCTATGATCTTGATCTTCAATAAGCTCTTCTTGGTAATCTTGCGGATGAAGCTTAAACTTGGATCTTCAACTTGAATTGTATGGCTTCACTCCATAATTCCGCCAACCTCCATTGGATATGATCGTTATGGCGTAATTCTATTCATCCTCCAACTCGTTGTTTGTCTACAATAAATAGAAATGCACAAACACTAGAAAAACAACATTAGAAGTAAATTGTTTGTTAAATTATCATCAAAACAAGAAGGCCAACAGGTTACACCCCATTCAACCCTATTATGGAGAGAATTAAGGGGGTGGTTACACCCATTAATCCCCTATAAATAGGGGTAAACTCAACTGAGTTCGGGGGTTTCGTCCTTAGTCCTTATGCTTGGTAGTAAAGAAGAGATCTTTGGCTAGCTTTTTGGGGGAATTTCTATAGCTTTGGAGATTGAAAACAGGAGCTTTCTTCATCCTTGGCTTACAAACTGATTTCGGTTAAATTGACTCTTTCATAGAGTTTCAAACTCGTTCAGAGTTCTAAAACTTGCCACACAAGTTCTTCGCAGCGTCAAATCGTGAGGAGGAGATATCGTTCCAATGAATCAAAATGTTCGGATCATCAATGAGAAGCAAACTCGACGCTAGCATTCAAGGGAGACATCTTTTCGCTACCATGAAGAACCCAGTTTTAAACAAAGAGGAGGATCTCCGTCGATCTTCTTCTCTTTTGTAATTAGGAAACCCAAATTGTAATTAAGATTGAGAGAATTATAAACATTCTTTTTCTAAACAATTAGAGAGAATAAAATCAAATGCGATTCTTTTATTGTCTTCTTACTACAAATTTTCCACCAAACAGGCCCAACGAGATGTGGACTCGACGAATCGGCTTGATCGGGAGAGTCCTAAAGGTCGAGTCGACTGAATTGGACGTAATGGGGGAGATTTGCCAGTTGTTGACAAGGGATCATAATTTGACGGCTGAAAATACCATAACACCAATATAGTGCACATGCTTTGCACGTGAACGTGCATGCTTTAAGTTTTAAATTTTTTATTGAATAGTAAAACTATGTATTAATAAATAAACTTTTATAATAAGATTGTTTAAAAAATGCATGAATTAATTTTTATTGTGTAGTTATTATAAATGAATGCTTTTCTTATAATGATCACCGAGTGATAACCTTTTTCTAAATAAGTCCCCCAAATTTAAAATTATTCTTAAATAAAATTGTCAATTCTATAAGTTCTCTTAAATATACCCCTCGAGCTTGAATGTTATTAACTTAACTCTAAATTAAATAAGTTGCATTAATCTTATTAATTTTTTCTTGATATTTCCTAGATATTAAAACTTAATATCCGCAACATATTGTAGCAGTTACCTCTCATTATAATTATTTAATAGGGTAAATTACACTAAAGCCTTATGAACTTTTAGCCTCTATGAGCTTTCAAAATCACATTAAATCCCCGATGAATTTTTGGTTTCAAATAAAACCCTCAATAACATTCTAAATTTTGCAGATAACCTGTATAAATTAAAGCCAAAATGGCATAAAAATGCATTTTAAAAGTAATTGGGGGTTTGGTGTAATTTATCTATAAAATATCAAGGGCTTTTTACAAAAATTATTAGGGATTTAGCGTGATTTTGAAAATTTCATAGAGCCTATTTACTGCAAAATGCTGAAAATTCATGGGAGTTTACTATAATTTACCTTATTTAATATTATTAATTCATAGTTCAAGTGATACTATTGAAATAATTATACTATCTATATACTATAAAATATTTATCTAATTTAGTTTTCATAATTATGCTCTTAAATAATTTAGTACTATAAATATTTTAATAAATTTTTATTATACTATCATAAAAAATTTATAGTACTATTTTTAATAGTAAATATTATTTTCTAAAAATGTTAGTTTTCAATCATTACTAAGTATAGATTATTTAGTATCATGTAATAATCTTTGAGAAAATACTATAAAAATAATATTAAATTATTTATTTAATTTATTTAATATATAATACTAAATAAATAATGTAATTCATAGTTTATGTGATATTATTAAAATAATTATATTATTTATCTGATTAAATATTTATTCTATTTATTTTATTGCTCATCGAATTAGAGTATAATTCTTAATAGTATTTAGTATTATATTAATCCATTTATACTATTATTTTAAGTATTTTATTATAATTCATTAATAATTTAAATGGTTGCTACTAATAATTATTTATACTAATTTTATAAATTATTTTATTATATTATTTTTGAATAACTAATAGTTATAATAATATTAATAATTATAATTATTTTGGAAGGTGAGGAGGTGCATAACTGATAAGATGTTATATTTATTTAATAAAAGATTAATTAGAGATAATGGCATAGTTAGAATTTATTAAAATTTGAGATAAAAAAAGAAAATTAAAAGTTTTAACACCCCAGTCCTCTTTTTATAGTAGTATAGTTTTTTTTTATTTGGAAGGTCATTGGTTTTATAATGGCTATAAATTACCAGATTGGTATTAAAAGAAGTACCACATGACCAACAAGGTATTAAAATTATCTTCGGCGATAATAAGGTATTTAAACTTACATGATGAGACAAATAAGCCAAAAATAAAATTTTCGGCCATTTTAGGTGACAATTCATGTAATTTGCCACATGTGCTTAGGTGATATATTTATGATGACGTGATAACTATAGTTATCCTCCTTTAGCCCATTAGAATAGTGATTTTCAAATTAGGGCAAGAAAAAGATGTTTTTTTAATTTGGGACTCATTCTTTCTTCCTTCAAGCTGGTGGTTCTTTATTGCTTGATCTCAAGTGCTCTATGTTTTCAAGCAATGAAGAATCCTAATTTGATTAAAAAAAGAAGAAGACGAAGCTCCCAATTTTATTTTTTTATTTTTTTATCAAAGAATGAAATTTTATTCATCATCAAGTATGGAAATGTATGTACACTTCAAAGTTACAAGAAAACCAAAGACTAGTTATGTAAACCCAGTCTACACTTTAAGAAACATATACAAAACTTCATCACTCGAATTTGTTACCTGCTAAAAATCACAGCAAAAAAACTATCAATATCATTGCTAACTCCTGACTTGTTAAGGATTATAGTCCAAATTTTAGTTTTAATCATCTTGACCATTTGATCTGGGTTCCTGGATTGCTGTCGAAAAATCCTTGTATTTCTTTCTTGCCATATGTAGTAGACAGTTGCAGTTAATGCCAACTTTTTCAATTTTTGTTTTAGCCCTTTCCCTCTCAACCTAAAGCTGAACCAGTGAATGATTTGTTGCTAGCAACACGATCTCCAATTGAACCCCAGCCAGTTCATAATGTTATTTCATACTTCATAAGAATAAGCACAGTCGAAGAACAAATGATCCCTGGTCTCACACTCAGCTCCAGAGCATAGCCAATAGGTATTTGAATCAATGACTCCTCTTCTAAGAAGCCTATCTTGAGTGAGGATTCTATCTTGAAGAACCAACCAGCATATAAAAGAGTGCTTGGGAACATTGAAACCACCCCAGACCACATTATACCATGGCCCTTCCTGGGAATCAGGAGATAGTGAATTGTATAGGTCTGAAAGCTTTAATTTAGCACTGTGATGGCATGAATTGATGAGTTGCTTCAGATTTTCTTCACCTCCACACATAGCCATAACTTTATCTCTAGTTCTAATCAATTGCTTCCACATCCATGAATCTCTTGTTTTATTTTTGACCTGCCAAATGTTTCTGTGTTTTAAATAGGTTTCATGAACCCATTTAATCCATAGAGATTCCTTGCCAATATGAATATACCAGATGTATCTCAGAGCAGATGCAACATTCCACCCGTATGCAGAAAAAATGCCCAGACCTCCTTTTTTTATACTCATGCATACTCTCCCATGACACAAGTGGAGTTTTGAAAGCTTGATCATTCTTACCCCCATAAGAACATTCTGTAAATTTCATTAATTTTCTTCAAAGCACTAATTGGTAGGATATAGTTAGAAGTCCAGAAAGTTTGAATCCTAAGAATCACACTTTTGATGACTTGTATTTTACCTGCATACGAGAGAACTCTGTTTTTTAACCAGTTTTTGAACTGACCAATAATCTTGGTGAAGAGAGGATTGCAGTCCATGTAAGTCAATCTTTTTGAAACTAAAGGCACTCCCAAATACTTGACAGGCATTGTTCCAGGAGAGAATCCCAACAGGTTATAAATTGAAGCTTTAACATTTTCATCAACACCTCCATAGAAAATAGAGCTTTTATCTTGATTAGCTTCTAAACCTAAAACCTCACTGAAATTCCTCATACACTAGTGCAGTTTAGATACTGAAATTAGATCACCCCTGGAGAACAAGAGCAGATCATCAGCAAAGATAAGGTGAGTTATTTTTAAGTTTGCACACTTAGGATGATATTTGAAAGATTTATCATGTTTCAGAAGATCCAGGTTCCTTGACAAATATTCCATACACAGGATGAACAGATATGGGGAGAGGGGATCCCCTTATCTAAGGCCGTGTTCTCCCTTGAAATAACCATAGAGTGAGCCATTTAGAGATATTGAATACTTTGGGGATGTTATACATGACATTATCCAGTTTATCATTATAATAGGAAACCCCAGTCCTTTGAGCATATCTGGTAGGAATTTCCAACTAATTGTGTCAAAGGCCTTCTTGATGTCAACATTTAACATGACTCTAGGAGATAGATTCTTCCTGCTGTAGTTTTTTACCAATTCATGAGCTAACAAAATGTTACTTTGAATCAGCCTCCCTTTTACAAAAGCACTTTGAGCTTCATTCACTAAAGACCCCAAAACTTTCTTAATCCTATTGGCTAGAATTTTTGTGATGAACTTGTATATACAGTTACAACAAGAGATAGGCCTGAAATCTGAACATGTTTTTGGACATTGTACTTTGGGTATAAGAGTTATAGAAGTGGAATTCACAATACCCAAGAGTTTCCCAGTCTTGAAGAAGTCTTTATTGCCAAAGTTAGTTCATCACCAATAATTTCCCAAGAAGATTTGAAGAAAGACACACTAAAACCATCTGGTCCTGGTGACTTGTCATCTTGCATTGAGAAAATTGCAGCTTTAATCTCAACATCTGTGACTGGGGTTGATAATTCATTAGCTTGGTCAACATTCAGACAGGGTTCAGATTTTATTACATTTATATCAAGAGCAGAAGTGTCTTCAACTATGCCCATAAGATTTCTATAAAAAGAAATCAATTCATTAATAATACCACCTCCATCAATAATTCTGTCCCCTCTGTTATTGTAAAGGACTGCAATTCTGTTATTTTGTCTGTTAGTTTTTGCTATATTATGAAAAAACCTTGTGCACATGTCACCTTGCAAACACCAAGTAATTCTGGCCTTTTGTTGATAAAAAGACAATTCACAGTCCATAAGTTTGTTATATTTTGAGAGGCATTCTTTTTCTTGACTTATGAGATAGGAATCAAGAGGGCAAGCTTGTAATCTTCCTTGAACAGATTCTAAATCATTTCTGGCCCTTAGGACTTGCTCACTGATGTTGTAAAAATGCTTTTTATTCAGCCCCTTAAGAGCTACTCTCAGCATTTTCAACTTTGCATAGACTGAAAACATGGTGAATCCCTCAATTGTTTTCTGCCAAACATCAGAGACGGTAGAAGTGAAGCTAGGATGTTTTATCCATATTTTAAAGAACTTAAAAGGCTTCTTCCCTTAAGAAATATCCTCATATATGGATACTAGAGCTGGTGAGTGATCAGAAAAACTAGGGAGAAGATATTCCACATGACTTGTATTGAGCAAATGAATCCAGTAATCATTAACAAGAGCTCTATCTAATCTACTCCATTTTATTTTCAGAGCATTGTTTGTTGTTCCATGTATAATAACATCCCAGAGTCTTCAGATGAGTGAAGTCTAAAATGAAATTACTGAAATCACATGTATCTGCCTCTGATAATCTTGTCCCTCCAATCTTTTCATCATTATTTAACATTGCATTAAAGTCCCCCACAGAGTAACCAAGGCATCATACTAATACTCTGATTAATCTGCATAAGTTCATCCCATAATACCTTCCTTTCATCCAAGTGATTTGAACCATAGATAGAGGAAATGACACATTCCAGTCTCCCATCCAAAGATTTAACCTTGCATGTAATCTGCTGATCAGTGGATTTTATAATTTGAATATCCAGAATTTGGGTGTGCCACATGATGAGAATTCTGGTTTTACCAGGGGCTCTAACATTTGACAACTAGTTCCAGTTTTTCTTAATTTTCTTAGTTGCAATAGGCAGAGAAGGTTCCCTTAACTTTGCTTCAAGAAGAGCAAAAAAAGATATATTATATTGTAGCAAGTGATGTCTAACCAACTGTTGTTTAGAGGACTTATTCAGTCCTCTTACATTCCAAAAAAAAAAAAGACTCATATAGTCTCACCCCCTCTATCAATTGTAGAAGGGTCAATATCAAAGTTTACCAAGGATGAAAAAGAGTTCTTAGAATTAAAAAATTCCTTAGCTCTTTTGTTTTGAACAAGTAACCAGGACTTATTTCCATGGGAAAGGTTATGTGTATGTCCAGTATCAGATTCTGGATCCAGGACATGCACAAACTCAGGCACATAATTTGTGCTACATTCTCCAGTAAAAGTATGTCCCTTGTATTTGCTAGCCCCAGAGAAGTTTTTCCCAGATGTAAAAGGTGTATCATGAAACTAGACTTGATCCCCAGGATGACTGTGTGCAACATGCACAGCTTGAGTCACCTGTCTGTGGACTGCCTGTGCCAGATTCCTTTGTTCCCCTGAATATTCTTGGTTGTGCTCAATACTAACCATTGATGCTTGGATGTTATTTTTCACCCCTTGATTGAGCTCAGCTTGGTTATCATGCACAACATGTAAATTACCACACTGCTTCCTAGAAACTCTTGAATCAGCTACATCTAAGATATTAGGGACATTTAATTTTTATTTTGGGATCCATTTTTGAATTTTAGGGTGTCTCTTACAATATGTTGAATCATGTCCCACCACCTTGCAAGAATCACACTATTTTAGCTTTAATTCATAGTTAACTTTCTGAGAAAAAATTTTCCCATTTGGCCCCTCAATTGTTATTTGGTCAGGTAATGGTGAGGGCATTTGCACTTCAACAAGGACTCTAGCATAGGCTAACCTCTGCCTATTTGCTGTAAGCTTATCAGTGGTAATAGGCTTACCTGTGATACTCACAATTTTGCTAATACTCTTTTCATTCCATAAATTTAATTTCAATCCAGGTAATTGAATCCACATAGGATAGATATTATTCTTGATTTTATCAAAATCCTCATCAATATTCCAAGGTTTTAGAAGAAATGGTCTTGATCCAAAAAACCAGGGCCCCTTCTCCAGGATAGTATTCAATTCCTCCTTATTTTTGAACTTTAACAAGAATACACTAGCACTAAGGAGACTAATGCCTGGATTTGCTAACTGATTCCACACCTTATGGACAAAAGTTTCCAAGGCCTTATATTTGACATTAAGCCCCATCACCTGAACAACTAGTGAAGATTGCCAATAACTAGCTCCTTCATTCCATTCATCATTTTCAAAAATCACAGCATTCTTGTATGTTGGTGCCACATAATTCAAAACCAAACCACTATCTAATTTTCTATTGTAAGCAAAGAGATTTATCCAATCCTTATTTGCATTATTAACAGAAGTAGGAATCACTAGGTCCTTTACAGACTCCAAAGGAGGAAAATCTGATTTTTCCTGTCCAGAACTAAAGATTCTTTGATGCACCATGTCACCTGATACTACAACAGATTCCTTGATTCCAGAATTGAAAGAAGTTGATTCTAGTAAACTAATATGCCCAGATTTTCCAGAACAAGAAACATCATTATTCAAAACTATATTCAAAACTAGCTCAATAGGAGAATTTGACCTCAAAATTCTAGATCTACTGCCATCAAGATTCTTTACTAAAGGATTTAAAGAAGTAGGGACTGAATCAGAATCAAGAATTGAGTATTGATCTTTAGATCCAAGATCTCTTACCGAATTCAAGAATCGAGGCTGAGAAGATGAATCTACAGCCAAATCCACCTCATCCGCCCAAGAAAAACTAGGAGAACAAACATTTCCAGATCGGGAACTTTGAGATATACAAAGGTCTCGAACCTGAACTCCAGGCTTCATAGGAGCAGTCGAGCTCAAAATGTCTGCCATTAGTAACTTTTTCTTCTCCCCTTTAAGGCCCGTTGACCCCATGAGCTCTTCCTCCGAGTTTAAATCTTCATCATCTTCCAAGAAATTAGCATCAAATTGATCGCCAAGAGAAACTAGACTCGAATTATATGATCTTAATCCAATATTGAAGAGATTTTTCCTATTATTTTTCTTTTTTCTTGCCATTTTCAAACACGACAGGGGCGCACATTAGCAAGCTCGATCGCCTGCTAACATGCACCAGATAACCGCCCCCTTTTTCAGATGTTATTTAAAAAAACACATCTTTGCTTTTACACTAATTTCAAAATATACCCCTCTAATAATTTGAATTAGGCTAACTATAGCTGTCACGTAGTCATAAATGTGTCACATAAACATCATGTGACAGATTATATGTGTGGTCGATGAAAAAATTAACCAGAAAAATTATTTTTTAGCCTATTTGTCTCATTTTAGGTTAAGTGCATTGTTATTATTTGAGATAATTTTAATACAAATATCATCATTGAGTGCTACTTTTAATACAAATATGATAATTTAGCCATTTTATAATCATTATTATCAATAACTATATATCACTAGTAAATAATGAAGCATTCTAGACGGAAATTTCCGTCTAGGATACCTAGAATTCTGTCTAGAATGCGTATCCTAGACGGAATTCCGTCTAGAATACGCGTCTAGTATGTTTTCGTCTAGGATGTAGTATTCTAGACGGAAATTCCATCTAGAATACATTCTAGACGGATTATTCTAGACGAAATTCAAAACCATCTAGAATACATCCTAGACGGATTATTCTAGATGGAATTTTCGTCTAAAATACTAGATCCTAGACGGAAAAAAATTTCCGTCTACGATGAGTATCCTAGACGAAAATTTCCGTCTAGGATAGTCATCCTAGACGGAATTTCCATCTAGAATGTTTTTAATTTTTTTTTGAAAAAAACATGTATCCTAGACGAAATTTCCGTCTAGGATACATGACCATTTAAAAAAAATTAAAAAATAGAACGTCTAGGATACTATCCTAGACGGAAATTTCCGTCTAGAATATTTTATTCTAGACGGAAATTTTCCGTCTAGTTTAATACAAACTAAACGGAAAATTTTTCGTCTAGAATATTCCTTCTAGGATATACGTTTTTTTACTAGTGTATGTTTGGTTTCCTGAAATTTCAACTTTAGAAATCAGGATATATTTCAGCCTAATTTTCACATGTAGCATGAGCTCAAATTTTATAAATCCATATTTAATTATAATTTAAAACTTCATGAAAATCAGCCTAATTCAACTTTCTACCTGTCAAGTCCAATTTAAACACAAGTGCTGATTTAATTATTTGATCTACAAAAATAGAATATTTCAAACAGCACTGTCATACTTTTCTTATCGCTGGAACTTTAATCCATTGAAACATATAATCAGGAGCCAACAGCAGCTAGCGCCTCCGCATATTTTTCTTCCTACTCGACTTGCATCATAGCTCTAGAAGAAATGTGACCAATAAAGTTATAACCTGACGTCACGTTATGAGAACAAATGTCAATACCCCAAAAGGACGATAATATTCATTGAATCAATTCATTGGTTTTTGTAAACACCAACATTGTTTTCAACTCAAAACTTATTCGTACGTGAACATCAAATTAATTTAAATTTCTACCAAGCTAGTCCGACTCAAGTAAGAACTATATAATATTTAATCCATTAACATAAGCAAATTTCACAACCAATATACTTTTCTCATTTGTACAATATTCACAATACATTGAAAAATCTCATCAGTGTACAACAATATGTGAGCATTAGATTAATAAATGTTTTTTCTATAGAGTGCCCATGGGCACTCTATAAAACAGAAGAGAGATAGAGAGAAATGAATTATGCATAGAAATTAATGCAAATCAGGAAGACCCATGAGCTATTCATTTCTCTCTATCTCTCTCATCTCTTATAGAGTGCTCATGGGCACCCTATGGAAAAACCGTTAATAATATTAACTCTATTGTGGACATCAGTCAAGTTTGTCTTTCTCGAGAACACATTATTTTTTTGGGCTTTTACATGGAATCTGTGTTTACTTTTACTCAAATTGATAGATACACTAGTAGAAAACAGGGCATTGGTGACGGGAAAATCCGTCACCAATGTCCCAAAATCCGTCACCAATACATATTGGTGACGGAAATGGATCCGTCGCCAATAAATCTGTCGCCAATAAGTATTGGCGACGGGTTTCCCCGTCGCCAATGTTTCGTCGCCAATGTTTATATTAGCGACGGATTTCAAATCCGTCACCAATGTCCCGTCGCCAATACTCAGTTTTCTACTAGTGACAACACCTTTTTTATGTGGATTAAGTGAGGGTATTATGAATATCATCGTGTGTCTTTTTTAAGCAGAAATTGCCCCGTGTGACATTGCAAAAGTATCCCAGATCAAAGGTGGATTATACTAAAAAATAAAAGTTGGTTTCTATCAATTTAGATAAAAGCAAAATGAATTTTAAACATATATTATGTTGCACTAAGTTTCATTATAGGAGATACAATGGAAAAAATCTGTAGTTGAAACCAGAATTTCTATACAATGTAGGGTGTGGAATATTGGAATCCCAATTACACTACAGCAATACTTCATATTTTCCATCCTCATCAACCTGCATTATTAGACTAGAAAAATGACCAAGAAAGTTGAAACCGGCGTCATGGTGATCACACCAACGTCAAAGGTCAAACTCAAAGCCCAAAAATAATTACAACATTAAAATTTCCAAAATAATAGAACTGTCAAATGATAGAAAAGAAGAACTAAGCAAATTCTCTCTGAAGAGAAGCAAACTTCAATTTTACACGTACTAATGAGCTGATTCAGTGAATACCAATCCTTATCCTTAGACTAATTACCCCATTAAAGAAATTTCAAACTTCACACAATTTAATTAATTAATTAAGTCAAAGCGCTTGCCTTCTCATTGGCGGTCGCCCCTTAAATTGCCCATGCGCCGCGTTGACCTCCTCAAAATAATCAACCTATCACTATAAAACCCCCATCCCTTCACGGTCTTCACCGAAATAACATTAAAGTTATCCAACCTTCTTCGTTAATCAATGCCTGAGCTTGAGATCCCGTCGTATTTCCTTTGCCCGATCTCATACCAGATAATGAAAGATCCGGTGACCCATTCAACCGGTATCACCTACGACCGCAGCAGCATCCAGCAATGGATATTCACCGGAAAGCACGATACCTGTCCGGTCACCAACCAGTTGCTTTCAAGCCGGGATCTGACACCGAACCACACCCTCCGGCGACTAATTCAAGCTTGGTGCGTCGCCAACGCAGTCGAGCGGTTCCCGACACCTCGACAGCAAATCGACCGGGCCCACATTGCCAGGATCGTCGATAAAGCTCGGTCTTCGACGCAATTTCAGCTAAGCTGTTTACAACAGCTTAAGTCGATAGCGTCAGAGAGCGAGATACATAGATACTGCATCGAAAACTCAGAAGCAGTCGAGTTATTGGCTTCTGTTGTCAGCAATATTAGCGGTAATAATAACGGTTGTGACGATTCAGTTAATGAAGCGCTCGAAATTCTAAGCAAGCTTCAGATCTCCGATCAAGCGCTCATCGATATTGTCTCAAGATTCGACGACCTCATCGATTCGTTAACCAAGATATTGAATCAATCGAACCATACATCAAGAACCAACGCATTGATTCTATTAAAATCGATAGTCCAAGTGATTTCACCAGCTCGATTAATGGCGATGCGAGAAGATTTCTTCCTCGGAGTAGTGAAGATGCTTCGAGACAAAATCTCGATCAAGGCGACAAAATCGGCCCTCGAAACCCTAATAGGTGTCTGCTCGTGGGGACGGAACCGGATCAAAGCGTCTCGCTCAGGCGCAGTGCACGTGCTGATCGAGATCCTGATCGATTGCGAGAACGAGAGGAGAGTTAACGAGATGGCTCTCGTTGTGTTGGACAAACTGAGCTCTTGCGCTGAAGGGAGAGCCGAGATTGTGAAGCATGCGGCGGGGATTGTGGCGGTGTCGAGATCGATACTGAGGGTATCGGCCACGGGGAATGAGAGGGCAGTTAGGGTTCTGTGGTCGGTGGCGAGGTACTCAGCGACGGCAGCGGTGGTCCAGGAGATGATGCAGGTGGGAGCAGTGGCGAAGCTGTGCATGATGACGGCGGTGGATTGTGGCGGGAAAGCGAAGGAGAGGGGGAGGGAGATTCTGAGGATGCATTCTAGGGTTTGGAGGAGTTCGGTCTGTTTGTCTCCTCAGCTGCAAGCCCTGTATCCTTGTCAGTTCGTTTAGAGATTGATGACTGTAGGAGGAGGAGATGATAAATCAGTGGCTACTTAGCATGAAATCATGATCATATAGAGACAAATTATACAGAATAAGAATTGAGGGTGAAAACCAAGGAAGGAGAAGGAGATCGCCGCTGTTCTTGTAATCTAGGTTAGTGGAGGGCGTAAATTGGTTTCAAGAATAGTGTGTGAGAGGAGGGTTTCGTAGTATTTATCCGTGTAAAAAGATAACATGATTGAGAGAGGTTTTCACCGTATTTATCCTTCAAAAGATTGTGAGGATGGTTTTGGAGAGAGTACGAGCGGTTGATGGTGTTTGTGCGGTTGAGAGATTTGGAGATGAGAGTTGAGTAATTCCTCTTGTCGATTTTCTTAGTACATAGTGGATTTTCTCATATTATCATCCTGTGAATGTAATTTAAAATTGATCGACTGACCACATAAATCTTAGTGTTCTTATTCTTAATTGAGAGTGTTTTCTATCTTATTGATAGTGACTGGTTCTAAATTATAGAGATTGTAATAGGGAGGACTAAAAACACTCAACAACAATTCACTGTTAGAATAAGTCTCAAATGGGTGGAGGCTTTGTGATCCCCTATTAGGCCTGTTTGGTTGATATAAGGTATCATAAATAAGAAGTAAATCAAATCTATTATTTCTAAAATTATGAAGTAGGAAATAGCAAAATTACTATTTTACTGTTTGTTTCATAAATTCTTAAAAGTAGAGAAAATAGTGTTACTTTTTTAACTTCGTTCACTCTTTTTTGTTTGGTAGCATTTATAAATACTGTTAAGAAGAGAGAATGAGGATCTTTAGAATTTTATTTAAAATAAGAGTCTAGCCACGAAATAACAATAATTTTATTCCTAACTTGACTCAATAAGGTACTTTGAAGCCTTGTGGGGGAGGAAAAAGATTCAAGAAATAGAGATGATGTGTAGGCACTGGGGCAGCTTTTAATAAAATATCGAAAATAGATTTTTCATAGAAACAAACATACTAAAAGTAGCATAAATAACAACTACTTTCTTTTCTTCAGCTACTTCTTAGTTATTTCCATGCGAACAAACAGCCCTAGTTATCAGGGGTGCTGCTGGTTGTGGTGCAGTTGTGTAACAGATATATCAGGGGTGTTGCTGGTATTCTTGATAGCCTGGTTCAGTTTGATGGAAGATCCACAAAGAAAAGTGCATAAGAAAGTGGGTTCCAAAGCAAGGCATCAAGCCTGCAGATGATCCTCAAGATGTTGATATCTCTGGTCATGCTGTCCAAGCCCAAGTACATCAGGTAGCTTTGAATTAAATTTTGATACTGTGGGGGACAGTTCTGTGCATGTTGTGCACCATAGGCCTGTGGATAATATGTGCAGGGGTACTTCTGGAAATAACTCCGTGCATGATGTGCATGTTATCCTGCAGCTGATATTGGTATTTCTGGTCATGCTGTTCAAGAGTGGATACTGCTATGGGGATGCTGGACAGAGTCTTAAAATAGAAACTGTGCTCGGTTTTGTATATAGTATTTGTTATCTGTTTTTTTTCTCTCATTTTTGTTGTTATAGCTAGGTCTTGATCTCTAGCTATAGGTTGTTTTGATTTGTTATCTCAATTACATATTCATGTTCTTGAGATTCTTGATGTACAAAACTTTTTTACATATTAGTGATGAATAAAATTTTTCATTTACAAAAAAAAAAACAGCCCTAGTTAGGATTGTTGTATGATCTCCCTCTTAACTTTGGGTTGTTATCACATAATTTCAACAATTGTTTATCTGCACCAGTTTCAAAGGAGGAATTAAAAGAGCGTGTTCTAAAACACATGAATATATGGCAAGTGTAAACAAAAACTGGAGATTCTTGGATGTGGAAACAACTCTTAAAAATAAAAAATAAAGATTTTGATCATTGTGGTGGAGTTGAAAACTTAATGGAATTAATTAGGTCCTGCTGCAAAAATTCCAAAATCAAGCTCTCGAACCTGTATCATGTCGTATCCGCTGCAACTAGCAAGGTGCCATGGTGTATCACAATCTAGGGGCGTGGGGTAAACTACCCTAAGCATTCTTTTATTGCATGATTAGCTGTTTAAATCAGGCTCTTAACCCAAGATAAATTGCTTAGGAGAGGTGTTATTCAAACCAACCAATGCATATTATGCTCAGGAACTGTAGCTGAAAGTAGGAACCATATATTTTTTGACTGCAACTACTCTAAAGAAATTTGGAACAGAATCATGGATTGGCTACACTTTAAATGGAGGAGTTGTGATTGGTACTGTAGGTGTTAAAAATTGTCCATAGGTCCTCAAACACAGTGCAAGACAAGGAGAAGACGATAAACGTTATTATCCAAGTCGAGGGAATTTATCCAATATTAGTAAGTGTATGAAATGGATCAATAGAATACACAAGTCAATGAAGCGATGAAGCGTACGAGTCAACATGACACGCAAAACGGCAAAACAACTCAACCAGGAGTTGTGTTTCGCCCAAAAGGAGTGAAACACCATGTGTGGCTCGCCCATATTATGTGTGGCTCATCTATTGGAAGTTGTAGATCTCTTCATCAGCTTTCCAACGCATCTTGAATCAGCACATTCTGAGATCGGACGAGAGAGTTAGAACCAAAATACTCGATGTGGTACAAACTGGCTCACAAGACTGCGAGTCACCATATGGTGGCTCACACCCATGCGAGCCACCAAATGGTGACTCGCACAAAGAACTGATATTTTAGTCATGATTCGATTTGATTCTGGAGAAACTCAAAAGATAAAAGTTGTAGGTCTTTTCACCAGCTTTCCAACGCATCTAGAATCACTTCATTCCGAGATCGGACGAGAGAGTTAGAGCTAAAATACTCGAGGTGGTACGAACTGACTCGCAAGGCTGCGAGCCACCATTTGGTGGCTCGCACCCATGCGAGCCACCAAATGGTGGTTCACACAAAGAAGTGATATTTCGGTCATGTTATGATTTGATTCTGAAGAAACTCAAAACAAAAAAGTTATAGGTATTTTCGTTAGCTTTCCAAAGCATCTTGAATCATCTCATTCCTAGATCGGACAAAAAAGTTAGAGCCAAAATACCCAATGTGGTACGAACTAGCTCGCAAGGCTGCGAGCCACCATTTGGTGGCTGGCACCCATGCAAGCCACCAAATGGTGGCTCGTACAAAGAAATGATATTTCGGTCATATTGTGATTTGTTTCTGAAGAAACTCAAAACACAAAAGTTGTAGGTCTCTTCACCAACTTTCCAACGTATCTTGAATCAGCTTATTCCGAGATCGGACGAGAGAGTTAGAGCCAAAACACCTGAGATGATACAAACTGACTCGCAAGTCTGTGAGCCACCATTTGGTGGCTCACATAGTTCCGAGCCACCACGACTGTTTTGACTCCCAAAACCTCCCCAAACACGAATTTCGATGATTTTTAAGAATTCTTTCTTCCCAGAGCCTCCCTAATTGTTTTAAGGTTATCCCTAGACGCGTTTAAGGGGTTGTTAACTGCAGATAATGTTAAAACACCAATTCTTATTCAAAAGGACCTCTCCAAAGGCTTATAAATAGAAGCCTAGGGTCTTCTTTCAAGAGGATCTGAGATTGAGAAGGCGAGGTGCTGTCAAATTGTCCAGTTAACCACGAATTTCAGAGAAGAATCATCAGAGCTTGATGAACAATTTCATAAAGAAAACCCCTTTCGAAAGGTTTGTGATTCTTGCCCCTTCTTTCCTCCGGATTAAACTTGGTTTTAATCTCGAGAAGAGCCACAATCTCGCTTGGTCGTGATTGTCGCTTCCGTAAATGTTTCCTTCATGAAACAAGAGCGTAATTAATTGTCTATCGGGTTTGATCTGCGGCGGTCCACGGACTAACGCGTCCCCGGCACAGGCAAAGATTCCACGCAAAGCAACGGGAGATAAACTACTACTACGTTTTGTTTGATAAAGTTGTAATCTTTATTTTTCATTGTAAGAAGATTTTAAAAAAGATCAACTTTTCTTTCAGTTTGAACTTGTAATTGATAAACGGTATAGCAGGTTTTGAAAGAAATGGAAAAAGCAACTTTTGACACAAACAAACTGGCGACCACAGTGGGAGCCAACAGTTTCGCTACCGAAGCTGTCATGTCGCAACCACGGATCCGGATCCCGGTTGACAAAGAGGTCGAGTACGAATTCGACCAACTAAAGTTCGAGGAGTATCTGTCGTCGTCCTCCTCCAGATCCTCTGCCCCTCGCAAGCGCACGAAGATCAAGGCCCGCGTTGCCGTTGCAATCTCACCTTGCAACGCCCCTCCGACCTCCAACGAAGCCGGATCTACAGATCTGGACTCCTCCTCAATCAAAGAGATAACCGCTGTAGCCGCGCCAACTTTATCGAAGAGGGCACGCCAAAGGCAGCGCCAACGACTTGCGCGCCAATTTGCTAAGGCTTTGGAGCCTATTGACGGGATTGGCTATGAGACAGATCTGAAATGCAGAAGGCCCCAAGTGCCCCATGAGCAAATAAATGGCCTCTCCTCTAAACCAACAGCGAATGAGTGGATCCAAGTCAAACGAACCCGCTCAACCCTCGAGGAGCGCATTCAGTAGCGTCATGCCTTGATTGCACACGCACGAATTCTCGTGCGAGAAGCGCAGAAGCTGAAGCAAAAAGAGGTGATTAAGAAACCACCAAAACCACGCTAAGTCTGGAAACCAAAGTCCGAAACATCGTCCACAAAAAGTCAAATAGCGTCCGGAACTGCCGAAATACGTGAACCACCGTCTGGTGGCTCGGCCCAAAACCGAGCCATCAAACCGTGGCTCGGCCCAAGCCGAGCCACCAATTAGTGGTTTGCGTTTGTTTGGGCCCGGTTCGGTTCGGTTCGTATCCGGTTTAGTTCGATTTGCACCCGGTTCACCTCTCGCGGTCCCGTTTAGGCCTCCGGCAGCCCATATTTCTGTTCCGATGAACAACACACCTCCGGCAAGGCCCCGCGGTAGCATGGACTTGTCCCATTTCAAGATGAGGATGACGGATCGCCTGGGTCCTGTGCACAAGGATCGAGGTAAAGCTCCGATCAAAGAACGCTTGGGTCCGGTGACTGAACCCCGAGCAACCATTCGAGCTGGGGGTCGCACACACCCTCGCAACAAGTCTGAGCCCGCCTATGATGGAAAAACCCTTGCACTTGACCGCCTCGGACAACGAACTGAAGTCCAAGAGCCCGTCAAGAGTTCGCGCTCCCAAAAGCGTAGCTCCAAATACGTGACTCTTAAGAACACCAATAAGGCAGCAAATCTTCGGAAGGAAACATGTTGGTCCGACGATAACATTATACCTAAAAAGTCGTGCCAACACGCGATAGGTTACTCCGGTCATATGACCGCGAGTTATACTATCAGGTTGGGGGTACGAATAGAACTCGAAAGAGAAATACCAGGGAAATGGATTCTCTTTGTCCATGTACCAAACTTATCAAGGCGGTATTATCAGAGTGTAACTGCTCCAAGACCGCCTCGCAGAGGATTTCGGTATTTGAAAGACTTTCTACAGAAATGCTAAGACACAAGTCAAAACATTTTCGTAAAAGAAAGCCGGCCGTTCAAGAACGTGAATTCTCAAGAGTCACGATTAATATGATAGACAAAGGAAAATCCACGCGACGCTTCAGTCCCGAACCTTTTCCACAAATATCTCAACGATTGACTCGGCTACAAATTGGGGCTATCAGGCCTAGAGATTATAAGAGAATTCAGAGAGGGCAGTCCTCAAACGATGAAGCATCAGATGCTAACTCTGAGATTGCTTCAGATGCCACTGTGTCTAACACGGGACAGACTCGAGAGTCATTCATGATCACTACTGAACAGATGGCTCAACTTCTTCAAGAAGCTTTGGCAAAGCAGAAAGAGGACTTTAAAATCGAGATGGATATGGTTGTGCAACGGGTTAAAGATTTACATGCCCAACAACTCCAACAGTTGTCAAATCAACGCGGCGAATCTAGTCGTCGAACTACAAATCAAATAGATAGCGACTCAGAAGTGGAGGAAAATATCAATGCCGATGTTCCACTTGAGGATAAAAATGCTGAAGACGTTCTTAACACTGGGGGTGGCCCCACTAACTATACCAACACTGGGGGTGGCACCACTATCCCTTTCCAAAATCGCCCAAAGAAAGATGCATGCGAAGACCTTAAGATGAAAGACCTCGAAAGCAAAATCAATGCATTGATGTCTGCTCAAGAGGTAAAGAAGACCGGCATTCCGTGTCCTTATCCGAGGGAGTGGGACTCAATTCCATACCCAGCGAAGTTCAACCTGATCAACTTCACACCGTTCGACGGGAAGAGTTCCCCCACTCAACACTTGATTTATTTCAAGTCCCACTTGGGAGTGATCTCTAGCAATGAGCCTTTGATGGTCCGGTCATTCGTTGGCATCCTTCGCGGGCCTGCCTTCGATTGGTACCGCCGTCTCAAGCCTGAAAGTATCAACAGTTGGGACGATATGGAGAGTTCGTTCCTTAACAATTTCTTCGACGATGATACCAAAGTGTCGATCGGAGCCCTTTTGGACGAAAAGCAAAAGGATGGGGAGTCAGTTGACAGCTTTATTAAACGCTTCCGCAACAAGGTAATGAATTACCGAGATCCGGTCATGGAGGAATTCATCCTCCAAACCTGCCATAATAACCTTTCCATAGACATCCTGGAAGCACTGGGGGTCGTGCCATCCAAGACTTGGAAAGAGTTGAAGGTGCGCGGAGAACAGGCCGAACTCTTCCTCAGAAGGAAGAAGGCCGAGAGAAGCCAGCCGACGGCTAACCGTCCAAACTCAAGTTTTTCTTCTCATGGTAAAGAAAAGGCACCTACAGCGGCTGTTGACTCTAATCAGACGTCACAACAGCAGCCTCAGAAGCAGCGAAAGACTCCGGATCCGAGACTCCAAAAAGAGTTCTCCTTCAAGGTTGAAGAGGTTCCGACTATCTTCAAATACCTCCTTGAAAACAACAAGATCAAGCTACCACCTATCACAAATCAGAAGGAAGCTGACAATACTGCGGATCCAAAGTACTGTGCGTACCACAGGAGGATCCTTTATCCTACCAAGGTTTGTTTTACTCTCAAGAACAACATTCAAGCCTTGGTCGATGCCGGCATCATAACGCTGAAATGAGCCGAATGAGAACGCACTCCGAAGAGTATACGAGTATAAACTGCTTCTCCGCCACACTCCGAAGAGTATACGAGTATAAACTGCTTCTCCGCTAGACTCCGACAAGTATAAGAGTATAAACTGCTTCTTCGCCACACTCCGAAGAGTATACGAGTATAAACTGCTTTTCAATACTCCAACAGGTATATGAGTCTAAACTATTTCCTTACTTTTACGGGAAGTTCCTGGAGAGTGCCATGCTTGGTATTCTTAAGGATAACCCGGTCATCCAATTAAGTACAATGTTAAACCCGGCTTCGCTAAGAAAAGCTGGGGGTGGATGATTCATGTAATGGGAAGTTCCCAGAAGAATGCTACATGTAGCTTTCTTAGGGATAACCCTATCATTACAAAAAAAAGGGGTGATAAATACTAAACCCCCATTGTGATTTCCAAACACTATTTTGCTGAGACGAGATTTGAGCACCTCTTTGGATCAATCTTCCCTCACAAAACTCTCATTGGTGTTTGACGACTCACAGTCTTCCACCATAAACTCCCCCACCGATCAGACTAATTGACGGTGGGACAACCAAAATTCATTTTGGTCGAATCCACTCAAACTTCCATGCGTTTGTGCACTCGACATTCCCATTATTAAATTCCGGACATAAGACTCGGGATTTTAATGTCATAATCCTTGATAAATTGTCAAACCTCTTCGTGTTAAGTTCTTATCACTCGACACCAAGAATCCCCATTGAGTAATTGGTATAAGTCAACACTCCTATTGTGATTTATACCCCCACTCCCACTGTTCACCTGGTCAAACCTTCTTACAGTTAGGACCACAACCAAAATTCCCTCTCAATTCCTTCAATGAATGAGAGGTCCACAAATCGAGCGATTAAACCTTCTGACAGTTAAGATCGTCTCAAACCTCCTACTTGGTCAAACCTTCCTACAGTTAGGACCAAAACCAAAATCCCCTCTCGATTCCTCCAATGAACGAGAGGTCCACTTTCAAATCGAATGATCAAACCTTCCTACAGTTAGGGTCAAAACCACAATTTACTCTCGATAAACGAGAAATTCACCTTTAGTTTAGTAATCAAACATTCCGACAGTTAGAATTATCTGAATCTTTTTTGATTCTCGGAGTGGAGATCTCACTCTTAGTTTCACCTTTCCGGATTCTTGAAGTAGAGATCTCACTTTGAGTTTCCTTTTGTGACTGGAGATAGAATATAAAATTCTTCCTCTTCAGCTTTGGGTGATAGAATATAAAATTCTTCATCTCCCGCATCGGGTTCGTCTTTGCCCCAGGAGAAGACACCACCTTTTTAAAACTCCTAAAATCCGTGCTTCACACGCACGGGGAATTTTATCCCGAATCCTAAGCAGTGATAAGTCGGCGCCTAATTGTAGGCTGTCTAAAAATCACAATGGATAGCTGATCCCTATCAAGCTCTGACGATGGAAGTCACAATCAGACGACTTTCTGATCACTGCATTTACCACTCCACAATCGCCACAAACACGACTTCATTTCTGAGATGATTGATCTTGATGGCTACGATAACAGCATGACTAATATTATATTAGTAACTATTAGAGATGCTGATGAGAAGTGTAATGATTTTAGAAATAAAAGGTTGGACTTAGCTGGTGAGTTACTTGGTAGAGAGCTGTGGGCAAATATTCGTCTAAAAGACACTATGGATGTTGATTCCCGACTAGCTCTCACAACGAAAGCTACAATCAAATAGCTTTCGCGCCGACAATCGAAAGCTGCAAATAGAAGACTTTTCATACAGATCGAGAGGAGTTACAATTCGACGACCCTTCCGACAGCTGATGAAAACTCTATTCAGTGGCCTTCACAATCGATGGTGAGAGTTACAATCTGACGACTCTCATAATCTCGTAACGGTCAAAGATCAATAAACAACGGTCTTTGCAATGTCATAATAGAGGTTACAAGTCAACAACCTCTATCAAATGCAGAAGTTCACTTCTGCATTTCTCAAATTCGAAACGCACACAAACTGTGCGTTCTTCAACAGACAGCTAACTCTGAACGCAGAGTTAAAGCACAAAACGCACACAAACTGTGCGTTCTTCAATAGACAGCTAACTCTGAACGCAGAGTTAAAGCACAAAACGCACACATAACGTGCGTTCTTCAACAGACTCAATTATGAGTCCCAAACTCTTGACGCAGAGTTGATTTCAACGCACAAGTGACTTGTGCGTCTCCAAGTCCAGAACGCATGCGGCCTGTGCGTTTCCAACCTTTGACAAAGGTTTAACTCTGCGTCTCAGACCTTAGACGCAGAGCTAAGGCCCAGAACGCCAAATCAGGCGTGTGACTCGTTCAAACACCAGTCGAACGGCCTCAAAACCGTTATCCCACGTTCTGAGGGATTTTCGCCCACTCAGGAGCGGATTTAGGGGTTGGTTACACCCTAATCTCTCTATAAATAACCAACTTACTCAACTGAGTAAGGGGTTGTTGGTTGGTTGATCGATTTCTGTTGGCAAAACCGCATAAGGTTGAGGCGAGCTGGCATCAAAACCGTCTAAGGTCAACAATTCTCGGCCGTTCAACAACACAGAGAAGGAGATCTTTGGAAGATCAAGGAACTGATCAACGATCAGTTAAGCAAATCCCAGAGAATCCCTTCATCAGTGGTAAATCAGCTTGGCTATTAACCGAATCTTCGGTTCTAACAACTCTGTTACAGAGTTTCAACTCGCTCTGAGTTCTGAAACTCATTTAAGGGTTCGTGATTAAGCTTGCAACGCAAGATTATCATACCAAACCAGTTATTCGGTTCTCAACAACTCTCTTCAGAGTTCTTAACTCGTTCCGAGTTTCTTAAACTCTTTAAGAGTTCTAAACCGAATTCATCAAACAAATCAATTGTTCCAGTGGGATAGTACGGTCGGATCGTCAACGGAGAGCAAGTTCGACGCGATCAATCGAAGGAAGCACTCCATCGCTACTAAGAAGAACCCAGAATTAAACAAAGGGGAGAACCAGATTCATTCTCCTCTCTTTTGTAATCGGAATCCAAATTGTAATCGATTTTGAGAGAATACAAGTCAAATTTTCTTTCATTGTCTTTTTACTGCAAATTTCCAACAAACACTAATACGCGCTGCCGGTTTAGTCTTTCACCGATTGAAAAAGACACCAGAATCCAGTCTGGGGCATTTTATCCCGAATCCTAAGTAGGAATAAGTCGGCGTCTAATACGCGCTGCCGGGTTAGTCTTTCACCGATTGAAAAAGATACCAGAATCTGAGTCTGGAGAATTTTATCCCGAAGCCTAAGTAGGGATAAGTCGGCGCCTAATACGCGCTGTCAGTTCGTCTTTTACCGTAAGAAAATGACTAAGTCTATGTATTCAAATTCGTAGCATTAAGTCTAAAGGGGTTCATCCCTTTAGTGTTGACCCTCTTATTTTGATGATGTTTAACAAACAATTTACCACTAATGTTGTTTGTCTAGCATTTGTGTTTTCCTATCTATTGTAGACAAACAACGTAGTTGGAGGTTGGATGGATTGCGCTTCAACGATCATATCAATATGGAGGTTGGCGGAATGTCGGTGAAGCTTATGCATTCAAGTTAAAGATCCAAGATCCCGCTTCATCCGCAAGTGTACCAAGATAGAGCTTCGTTGAAGATCATCAAGCTTGGGTAATTTAGTTTAAGTTTTATATTATGTGTGTTAGTACTTTAAGCTCAATTATATACACACATACACGTTTTGGTTTTTGTATATATATAGTTATATATATACATATATGTTTTGGTTTAGCTATATAGATATGAAATAATATATATCTTCATATATACTTTTATATGTTTCATATTCTATTGTATTTGGAAAAATATTGTGTTTTTGGTTTATATGGCTTATAGACTTAACAACTATAGTTTATACTTTTTATCAAGTCTATAAAATCATTTTACAAAGTTTCAAAACATGGTTTATGTCAAATGCCAAAAACATGTTTGTTTTATTTTCGTATTTTGAACCATTTTGCAAAATGATAATTTTTCATAAATGGGAAATGCAATTTGGAAAATTCTTTTTGTAACATGTTCGTTTTCATGTTTATATACATTTCCCAAAGTTTCATTATTTTTGGACTTCATTTGTTATTTTTAACACATCTTCAAAAGTCTCAAAAATAACTTTAAAAACCTGTTTAAAGTGTATCAGATTTCGGTCGACCGCACCGGTCGACCGATCCTGAATTCATGTGTTCACTGGGCGACAGAGAGTCTGTCGGTCGACCGGTACGGTCGACCGAGAGCTCCCATCGGTCGATCGAGAATTCTGTCGGTCGACCAAAGAAGTCCCAGCTTATTTTTCTCGTTTTCGACCTGGTTAGCGGTCGACCGATAGAATTTCCGGTCGACCGACTATGTGACCGTTGCTTTCTAATGGCTCTTTTCTGAGCCGATTTTCTCTGGGTCTTTTTGTCTTTCTCTTGGTTGTTTTTGGCTGAGATCTCTAGTGGGTATATATACCCTATTGCTGATCTCTTTCAAAGTTAATCAAAAAGTTTTTAAACAAGTTTTAAATAAGGGTTTAAGTGTGTTTAAGGGTTTGTTTTGTTTGTGAAGAAGTTTTCACAAGTGGAGGAGATTATCTTCTTGTTTGGGCTTCAATCTCCATCTCTCCATCTTGTTATCAATTGAGAAGTTTTCTAAACTCAAATTCTAGCTTTACATTTATATACTTGTTTGATTATCATTGCTCTTAAGCTAGATTTTATATTTGAGTTTAGTTGTATTGATTTTATTTACTAATTGTTACACACACCCACTTTGAGCTTATTGTATTTACACTCATAATATATTTGGGGTTGTGAGAGTTATAACATTCAGTGTGAGCTTTCATTGTGTTCTCATCCATAGTTGAGAACAATCAATTATTGTATTGAGCCTAATTGTGAGATTCACTTTGTAATACACTTGTACACCGAGTGAGGAGTGTGTGGTGAGAGTCGGGGATCGTTCCAAGAGGAGTGGCGTCGGTTGACGAGCCTAGGGAGAGGTTTTAACCGAGTACTTGAGGGAGACACGGCTAGGTCCAACACTTATGAGGGTGTAGAGTGTGATTGCAAGAGTGTCGATTGTAAAGTTTTCGGTTAGCTAGAAAACCGAGTGTGAGGTGTAAACGTTATTCGGGTAAACGTAAAAAACCCGATTGTGATAGTGGAGATCTCCTCGAGGTGAGGAGCGGGGACGTAGGTCGTGGGGACTGAACCTCGTAAACATATCATTTGTTTGTGATTGCATTGGCGCACTTGTTTTTCATGTTCATATCTTACATCGCCATTGTGTATTGCTTGTTGATCACTTTGCCCTATCACACTTGTAGTTAATTTGTTTACCCTTGTATTAGTTGACATATCCTTACATATATCATATTATATATCTTTTTGGTAGGATATATCATCTTGTGTTAGTTTATATATCCTTACATATATATTTTATCATATAGGATATATCTCATTGTTCATATTGCTTATTCTTGCTTATATCTCTCGTATATCTATCTCGTAAGAATATATTTGTTAATTAATTTTAATTGGTATAAAATCGGATTAGATTAGCATAAGACCCTAATCACCCCCCCCCCCCCCCCTCTAGGGTCTAACAATTGGTATCAGAGCTTGGTGCTCTTTGATTTAAGGTCTAACCACCTTGAGTTAAAGATCCAAGTTATCTTTTTGTGCTAATCTTGTTTTGATTGCATTTGTATCTTGCTTACATATTTTTACAAATTATAGATATGAATGATGCATCTTGTTTAGGCTATGATTCTAGTGTTGCTCCTAGATTAGATAATTTTCTCTATGCCCAATGGTGTTTTAGATTCAAAATATTTGTTCAATCTAAAAATATCGATTTATGGGAAATCATTGATTGTGCTTATATTGTGCCCACGTTGGATAAATCCAAGTGGAGCAAACATGATAAAAAGTTGTTTATTATGAACAAGCTTATGTTAGAATTTTTATTAAATGCATTTGATTCATTTATATCTAACAAGCTTGATTTTTTTGATAGTGCTTACAAACTTTTGAAATTTATAGAAGCACATCAAGGGGACTTGGAGGCGATCCAACAAGCTTTGAAGGATCCGACTTCAAATTCATACGGAGCATCATGCACACGGCCACTAGGCGATAGCCCTAGTGAGGTTTGCGAGTTCAAAACCACTAATGATTTATCCAGTGATGAACTTGCTTGTGCTAGTGAAAAATTATTACATGCGTACAACAAATTGCAAAATGATTTTATTAATTTAAAATGCAAGCATGATAATTTAGAATCCGATCATGAGGAGCTAGTGTCAAAATTGGATGTCATTGCAAAAGAAAATACCATGCTTAAAGAAAACAATGACATGTTAATTTTGGGAAATGAAAAATTGACATCATCCATTTCTAGCTTAACTCATGAAAGAGAAAATGCCATGTTAGAAGTAAAGAACATTCAAAATGATACTGAATCTTTTATAGATAATTATATATGTTCTACTTCTAATAACAATACTTGTATGCATAACGATGAGTTGAATCATATTAAGAATCGCATATCTTGTTTAGATTCAACCTTAAAAACATGTATGGTTAATAATAAGAAACTTATGGACAAGTGTGCTAAGTCTAGTGTTACAAAATCACCTACACACTATGCACACTTGTTAGCAAAGTTTACAAGTGCTCTATTTGTGGTCGCAAAGGCCATTTAGCTAAATTTTGCTATGATGCACAAAAATCTAAAAATAGTAATATCAATACTCCTTGTGCATCTCATAAGGCTTCTTCATCACATACACATGCATATGCTTATCATGCACATAATAAACATGCTAATGTGTTCAAATGTGATATTTGTGGACGTTTTGGCCATTTAGCAAAATTTTGCTATGATTTGAAAAAGACTTCACTTTTGCCAAATGATTTTAAAAGACTACAAAATGGTGGCTCGCACAAAGAAGTGATATTTCGGTCATGTTGTGATTTGATTCTGAAGAAACTCAAAACACAAAAGTTGTAGGTCTCTTCACCATCTTTCCAACGCATCTTGAATCAGCTCATTCCGAGATCAGACGAGAAAGTTAGAGTCAAAATACTTGAGATGATACAAACTGGCTCGCAAGGCTGCGAGCCACCATTTGGTGGCTCGCACAGTTCCTAGCCACCACGACTGTTTTGACTCCCAAAACCTCCCCAAATACGGATTTCGATGATTTTTAAGGATTCTTTCATCCCAGAACCTCCCTAATTGTTTTAAGGTTATCCCTAGACGCGTTTAAGGGGTTGTTAACTGCATATAACGTTAAAACATCAATTCTTATTCAAAAGGACCTCTCCAAAGGCTTATAAATAGAAACCTAGGGTCTTCTTTCAAGAGGATCTGAGATTGAGAAGGCGAGGTGCTGTCAAATTGTTCAGTTAACCACGAATTTCAGAGAAGAATCATCAGAGCTTGGCGAACAATTTCATAAAGAAAGCCCCTTTCGAAAGGTTTGTGATTCTTGCCCCTTCTTTCCTCCGGATTAAACTTGGTTTTAATCTCGAGAAGAGCCACAATCTCTCTTGGTCGTGATTGTCGCTTCCGCAATTATTTCCTTCGTGAAACAAGAGCGTAATTAATTGTCTATCGGGTTTGATCTGCAGCGGTCCACGGACTAACGCGTCCCCGGCACAGACAAAGATCCCACGCAAAGTAGCGGGAGATAAACTACTGCTGCGTTTTGTTTGATAAAGTATCTTTATTTTTCATTGTAAGAAGATCTTATAAAAAGATCAACTTTTCTTTCAGTTTGAACTTGTAATCGATAAACGGTGTAGCAGGTTTTGAAAGCAATGGAAAAAGCAACTTTTGACACAAACAGGAACCAGTTAATAAACTGGTATAGTTCCAGTCCGCGGGGGAAGGGATTCAAGCATAGAATTAAAAGAATGGCTCTTTCCTCCTCTATATAACATTTGGTTGGAGCACGATGGGAGGGTATTCAACCAGAAATACAGGGTGATAGAGCAGCTAATCAAAATCATTAAGGTGGATTTGATGACAATAATACTTAATAGCAATATACCTGCAGAGAACAAGGATTGCTTTCTTTCTTTATTACTTCAGATGGCTCCCAGGTTTGGATCTTCTTGGAAATAGTTAGTTGGGTGGTTATTTCCCTTTATGTTGCTTTTTCTCTTAAGTTTTTTTGTAGCTTACTCAGTATCTGAGTTCTGATGTACATAAAGTTCCCATACAGGTAAATGAATAAAACTCTTCATTTACCCAAAAAAGTTGTCTTACTCTTTTCCACTTTTAAAATGATTTTCGCATTTATTAAATGTGCATTAAATTTTTTTTGTCAATGAAAATGATTTTATTCATTACCAAATGTGAACATTACATAGCACTTAACAATTCCAGATAGTCTGGATCTCAACTAGCAAAAAGATCACAAAATTACAATCTCACAATACTTTCCTTTACATACTCTAGAAAATCATTCAAAATTTTAGAGAAAATGGAGATTTTTATCACACGAAGCAATTGATCAGGTTGTCTCATTTTGCTTTGAAATATCCTCAAGTTTCTCTCTTGCCATATCTGATATACTGAAACAGAGAGCGCCATTCTTTTTAATTTTTTTGCAAAAATATTCTTTTTTTCGAAGTCTATAACTGTACCAGTCTATAATGAGCTCCCAATCACAAGATCTCAAATTGAAATTCTACCAATCCATGACCTTGTTCCAAACACTTGCACAATGTGCATTAAATTCAACATTGAACTTTTTACATTTTACTTTTACTTACAATTTTTAAATAAAAAAAATCTAAAACGATGATAATGTGTTATTTTAATGCTTCCAATTTTTGTTCTTATGAAGAAAGAACATTTCATAGTTTTAAGAGCATACAAGGAAAATAATTCTTCAATACATGTGTATTTTTTTCTGTTAGGGGGTGTTAGTTAATTGGGACATTTTTATGTAAAATGGGATAATTGTTAAAGTGAGATATTTTAGTGGGATAAATAGGAATAATTTTGTGAAGCGGGATATTTTGATAAAATAACGTGGGATAAATTTTTATAATCATGAAATATATATTTATGCATTTTGAAGATATAAATACTATTTATGTATTTTAAACTTACTGTTAATGATTAATAATTACTTACAAGAATGTTCTTTACTATTAAATAACTTTTGGTTAGACTATAAGATATTGACAATTATTATTATAATAATGGCCTAATAATGGTGATAACCATAATAGAAAAGAAGTAAAAAAAACATAAAAATAAAAAATAACAAAATAAATATGAGTTCTAGTTTTTTACCACCTTGTTCCAAGCTAAAACTTGGAATAATTTGAGAGACTAGAACTCTCATTTTTGTATAGAAAAACTAAAAAAGTGGGATAATTTTGTATCATTATCCTAATTCTAGTTTTGCTAGAGTTTTACTTGACTAATACTGTAAAATTTTGTTCTAGTTTTAGTTCTATGTGACTAACACCTTAAAAATTTATCCCATAGATTATCCCAGTTCTAATTTTAAGTTCTAGGTGACTAACCCCCTTAGTTGCAAATTAATCTTAATTAATCTTTAGAAATGTGCGTGAACCTATGCCACACTATCCCAACAAAATCCAAATCACAGCCATCACAATCGGAGCGGATCTAATATATTTATAATTTTTTTTCAAATCTTTCTGGTATCTAAAATTCCGATTGGTATCTGATTTTATTTATACATGTTGGCTGTGTTGTGCACAGTGGAGGGAGAAAAGGCATTTGCCTTCAAACAATAGTCCCACATCAAAAGCAATCAAGGTGGACATGATGACTATTGTTCTTAATAGCAATATACCAACAGAAGATGAGAGATTGATACTTTCCCTATAACTGAATATGGTTTGTAGGGAGCTGTTGATTACTCAGGTTCTGAGTATTTGATGTACATAAAAATCTCCATACGGTCAAATGAATAAAAAAAATTCATTTACCAAAAAAAAAAAAGTCCAACATCGCCTAATTTAGTGTATGGGTGGTTGTTTAAATTGGTTCTCTTCTCTTTACTCCTTGAGGGTCCCCAAAGGGGGTGTTTTGGGCATTCATTTTGTTTGGGCTTTGGATAACGTGTGCCCGCTCGCCTCGCCGTTTTTTGAATTTTCGTTTTGATTTTTTTTTTCTTTTTACTTTTTGACTCGGCAATTAGCAATGGCTAGATCATGCGCACGTTTTGGAGAACGTGCGCTGAGTTTTGCGAAAAGTTTAAATGGCTATGCAAATTTAGCGAACGTGGCTTGGATTCAGCGGGGAGTTTCAATAGCTTAGGGTTTCTAAAACCCTATAAATATTGCCTCTAACTCAGTTTGAAAAACACACTCACGAAAAAGAAAAGTTTCTCTCTTCTGTCTTCTTAAAAACCAAAAACTCCTCCCTCTCTAAAATCTATGTTGTTATTTATTTTCTTTTGGGCAATCATCTTCATCTGAGAAGAAGCTCGAGTACAGAGGTTGGCTGCTTCCGGGGGCTTTTACCACTAGGAAGAGGGGATCGACTATGCCTGGGTGATAGGCAAATCATCAATCTTTAGGGCAGTGCTTTGCGCGAATGCTACCAGTGTCATGCCAGTTTTTCTGTTCAACTTATTTTTTCGGATTTATATGCATGCGAATAAGATAAAATTGACAACAATACATCTCAAAATAAACAGGACTTTGAAGCAGGAAAATAAAAACCAGATAAATAAATAATTGAATTGAATAAAAGCATAATTGTAAGCATATGGATCTCAATGTCGCTGACTTTTCTCGATACAGGTTCTTTCTTAATTGTTGCACTGTCACAACGCTGTCTCTCAAGCGTAAGCTGCGGTCTACGTGCATAGTATTAAACGCATCATCTTCCACGCGGAATCAACGCTGAGGTGAGTCCTGCTCCCATGAAGTAACGCCACCTTAATTAAGCATTCCACGGGTTAAAATGAGTTGAAAGGTGAATTAGAGAAGTCATCAAGTTAGTTGGAAATTTAATTTTGTATCCAAAACTGTGGGACCAATTATTCCTCTCTATGATTGTCATTATTGATGCTCTTGTATTACTATCACAAATAGTTAGTGTAATAACGATACAACAAGATTTGTACTACTCGACACATGAAATCATGTAACTTTTTTATAAATTAGAAAGAGTAATTATGAGTTAATTAAAGATCTTTCTATGCAAGTAATGTCTTACTTATGTTATTTAATCAAATAAACTTATGCCAATACGATAGAGAGGTAGAGTAATTTATAGGAATTAAGAAGTTGATAAGACATGTGAATTGTAAAAGAAATGACATCATCTCGAGGCAAGCCACGAAGAGTATGGTTGAATTGTAATTAATATTGTTATCCAGTTAAGTTTTTATTACACATATTGATGTTTGATAGCATTACATATTAAATTTATTATTAATTTTTTTTTATAAGAAAAAATGTCATGTTTGGTAATGATTTAATATGTAATGTTATTCATAGAGTTTGATGTCGAAATGTATAATGAATTGTTATATAGTAATTAAATCAACAAAAATTCTTAACATAATGTTGTAGAAGAGTTTTCGTATTGTGAATTGTATAATTGGAGAAAGTGATTAAAATAAAAAAAAATGATGAATATTTAAATTATGTGAGTTTAAACCTCGTTTTCATATCATTGTTTAGAATGTTCTAGAATAAGAAAAGAAAACAAAGAGAAAAAACATCTCTTACATAATTATAATTTTAATTATGTGAGTTCAAATCATATCTCTATGTCATGACTTTGAAATGTTCTAGAAATAAGAAATTGAAAGTAAAGAAAGGGGGAAAATATCTTTGTAAAATAATAATTTTACACTCATAATTACAATAGAAGGGAGGACAATGTCCTCCGTTCATCCAGCTTTTCATTATTCTCACTAAGTTCTTTATTATTAGTACTAAAAACCTACACATGCAAATGCACGAGAGATCCTATGGATTAAATGGAATCTTTCAGCTACTCTTAAACTTTTATGGATGATTCATCTTAAGAAAGATAACCTATGGATTAAATGGATACATGGTCATTATCTTCAGAGAGCTGATATCTGGCAAGTTCAAAAAAGATCGAATGACTCCTGGAAGTGGAAGCAAATGGTAAAAGCTAGAGATAAGTTGATTAACAGGTTTGGAAATATCAATAGCCTACAGGAAATTATTGGTAAATGTTGTATTGGAGGGAAACTGCGCGCATATCTCATCAGTTTACAGGTTTTTGATTCACCATGTTCCACAAGTAGATTGGGCAAACATAATATGGGATAATATTCACTACCCCAAACATGCTTTCATCTTGTGGCTTACTGCTCAATCAAGATTATTAACACAGGACAGATTGTGTAGCATGAGAATTCTCAATGCAAATCAATGTGTTCTCTGCTCAAGTCAACAGGAAACTTGCTGCCACTTATTCTTTGAGTGTCAATTTTCAAATATTGTTTTGGATTTGGTGATGGAATGGCTGGATTTCAACTGGAGATCAAGCGATTGGAGCTGTATTATCATGTGGTATAGTTATAGGCTGAAAAAGAATGGATTCACTGAAAAGTTAAAGAGGATGGCCTTGTTTGTTTCAGTTTACATGATATGGCAAGAGAGGAATAAGGGGATTTAATTTCCAAATGAAAACTTGTCAACCTGAGGCAATATTCAGAGCTATCAAGATTACTATCTTCTCAAAAATTTTAAAATGAAAAATTTACATATCATGTAAGAGAAAGAATTGAGAGATTGTAAATATTTTCTTGAGAGTTTTTGAGATCCAGATTTCAATCTGGTTTTGATATGCTGTAACTAATACTTCCAATTTGGTAAAAGAATATAAAGTTTTCATTGACCAAAAAAATGCACGAGATATGCATATATATTCATTTTAGCATGTTTGTATTCAGAAAGAATATGAAATAATTATCATTTTATTTAGAATGTGCATTTCATAGTAGGAGGAGATAGCGAGGGACGCTTGACTTTTGAAAAGATTTAACCTTTGTTATTAAAACTTCACATCCTCCTCTGATTATCTTGTCCTCATTATTTTGTGTATTAGTGTAATAAATTGTAGCATAAATATATGCTTAGAACCTTGTCTTTTTATTTATAAATATTTATTCTCTTTGTATCTTTTATAACATAAAATTTTAAAAAGATATTCAACTATGTATGCTTCATCTTTTTTTATGATATTTGAATGGCATAAAACGTTTTAAAAAGAAAAGGAATAGAAAAGATAAACCATTCCTTGTAAAATTATATAGAATGTTCTAGAAAGAAACAAAATAGAAAAGAGGGGGGAAGCTTTCCTTGTAAACTTACAATCTTACCCTTTTTAAAACAATTGGAAATTATGGTTTTACTTTTAGGGTCTATTTGTTTGCCTAAAAAAAGAGGGAAATCAAAGAAATGGAAAACTATTTCTAAGAAGAATTGTTTTGGGAGTGTTTGGTTGGCTAAAAAAAGAAGGAAATCAAAGAAATAGAGATGAGATGATGTTAGTTGTCACCTTATTATCGGATGATGTGAGTGGTTTTTTAAAAAACTTGTTTTGATGTTGTTTGGTTAGCGAAAAAAATAAGGAAATGAATTATAAGAAACATATTTCCTGTAATATGTTGTTTTCTTTTGTTTAGTTCATTCTTAAAAATAAGAAAATAGATGAGATGAGATGAGTTGTCATTATATTATTGGATGATATGACTCACACTTAAGGAAATCGTTTTCCTAGCTTTTTGGGAGGAAATGAGTGGAAATGAAATGTTAATGAGATGAGATGAGTTGTCACCATCTTATTGGATGATGTGAGTGATTTGAAATGATGAGATGAGATGAGTTGAGTGATGTTGTAGATGAAAATAATATTTTATTAGATGTGGTGGATGAGCTGTTGGATAAAAATTATATTTTATTAGATGTGGTGGATGAGTTGTTGAATAAAAATAATATTTTATTAGATGTTTTTTGATGAAAATAATATTTTATTGGATGTTGTGGATGAGTTTTGGGGATGGAAATGAAAGAAATTGTATTTTTCGAGATTTTCACCTTTTCCATTTCCATTTCTTGGTTTTTAGGAAATAACCAAACAGACCCTAACCACAACTCATCCATTTCATTCCTACCTCTAGTTGGATCCTTCCATTTATTATTTAATCTTAAAAAACAGAAAATTTCAAACACTATTATACTTTTCTCATTGCTACAACTTTAATCCTATGAAACGTGTACAATCAGGAGCCAACAACGGGACCTCCGCGTACTTTTCGTCCTACTCAACTTACATCAAAGCACTAGAAGAAATGAGACCAAGAAAGTTAAAACCTGAGGTCACGTTGTCAGAACAAATGTCAAAACCCAGCAAAATGACGATGATCTTCATGGGACCAGCTCATTGGTTTGTGTAAACACCAAAATTGCATGTTTTCAACTCAAAACTTATTCGTGAAAATCAAATTAATCTAAATTTCTGCCTAGCTAGTCAGACTCATGTAATACCTAGAGTTTAATCCATTAACATAAGCAAATTTCAAAGCCAATATACTTTTCTCAATTCTGCAATCACAATACACGTAAATATATGATCAGTGTACAACAATATGTGAGGAAATACTACACTTGTACTTGATTAATAATATTTATGTGGACCTCATTCATGTTATTTTTCTTTCTCTAGAAAACATGTATTAATTTTTTTTAATATGCAAACCACATTTACTTTTACCTAAATTGATATATACCACTGTTTAGGATTTATTTTTATTTTTATTTTTATTTTTTGATAGAAACCACCTTTTATTTTAGGTTATTGTTGCAATATTGTCACACCTGTGGGCGGGCTTCTGCTAAAGAAAGACCCATTCTTCCAGAAACACCCTCATCTACTCCACATACTAAGCAGTACCCTAATCCTAACCATAATCTGTGCCGCCGCATGTAGTTGAGCAGGCTTTGATGGCAAGGGCGATTGGTACTGTTGATGTTGGGTTGAGGTTGAATCTTGTGAGCAGCGTTGACGATCGACGGTCGTCGCAAGTGGTTGAGCGGTGGATGGCTGGCGACTGTTCAGATGGCGGTTGCTGTACTGATGTGTGGTTTGGGGATTTCATCAAATAGTTGGTGCGTGCGAGGGGATGGTTGTCTTTCTTAGCGTGATTGTAGGAGATTGCATCGCGTTAGGGTTGGGATGGGATCGAGCTCGATGTCAGCGTGTCCTCCAGGAGCGCCAGAGGTTGAGCTGCGGGCCGAGGCAGCGCAAATTAGGTTTAAGGTTAGCGCTTGGTTGCTTGGCATACGGATTATGAGAGGGTATTATGGATATTGTGTGAGATCCCCAAATTATAGTCCTACCTCGGTGGGTGAGTGAAAGTGTCGAGTGTTTGTAATGTAAGTTATGGGGGTTAAATGTAATATCAGCTACTCGATTTTGACAGTGGTTTGAGCCAAACAACACGGTACACTTAGTGGGTCCCACGACTTGCACGCGCTAACGGGCTCGTGAGCTCGGCGCGTGACAAATGATATCAGAGCTTTTATTAACACGTTTTTTTCTAAGACTTGTTTCTATTTTTTATTCTAGTAAAAATATGAGAAATCGCCCAGTGGTGTGGCTTTGCAATACTAACCCAAGTTAAAAGTGAAAAATAAGTAAAAGATGGCATATTGGCATTCATCAAATTGGACAAAAGCAAATGTTATTTTCATGTAAAAAACCTCTATTTCCATCAAATTGGACAAAAGCAAATGTTATTTTCATGTAAAAAACCTCTTTTTTTTTAAATGTGGAATTGAAAACTTATTTTTTTTAGGAGTTAAAGCATATATTATGTTGCAATGAGTTTCCTTATAGGGCATACGAAAGAAAAAAGTGAAGTTGAAACCAGGATTTGTAAACAATGAAAGGCGCGGAATATTTGAATCTCAATAACAGCAATCCTTCATATTTTCCCTCCTAACGAACTTGCACGGTTAGACTAGAAAAATGACCAATATAGTTGAAACGAGAAGTCATGGTGATCACACCAATGTCAAACCCAAAGCCCAAAAATAACTATAACATTAATATTCCCAAAAAAAAGAAAATCAAATGAACAGAAGAAAGATCCAATCAACTCTCTAGAGAGAAAAACAAACTTCAACTTTACACTAACCAATGACCCGATACAGTGAATATTAATTAATCCAACAAAACAATAGATTAATTATTCGCGTTAAAGAAATTTCAAAGGCTCAAATTAATTAATTAAGTCAAAGCCCTTATTTCTCATTGGCGGTGCCCTCTCAAATCCTCACGTGCCGCGTTGACCTCCTCACTATAAAACCCCCATCCCTTCACCGAAATACCATTAAAATTATCCAAACTTCTTCATTAATCAATGGCTGATCTTGAGATCCCGTCCTATTTCCTTTGCCCGATCTCATACCAGATAATGAAAGATCCGGTGACCCTTTCAACCGGTATCACCTACGACCGCAGCAGCATCCAGCAATGGATATTCGCCGGAAAGCACGACACCTGTCCGGTCACCAACCAGTTGCTTTCAAGCCGGGATCTGACACCGAACCACACCCTCCGGCGACTAATTCAAGCTTGGTGCGTCGCCAACGCAGTCGAGCGGTTCCCGACACCTCGACAGCCAATCGACCGGGCCCACATTGCCAGGATCGTCGACAAAGCTCGGTCTTCGACGCAATTTCAGCTGAGCTGTTTACAACAGCTTAAGTCGATAGCGTCGGAGAGCGAGATACATAGATCCTGCATCGAAAACTCAGAAGCAGTCGAGTTCTTGGCTTCTGTTGTCAGCATTAGCGGTAATAATAACGGTTGTGACGATTCAGTTAATGAAGCGCTCGAAATTCTAAGCAAGCTTCAGATCTCCGATCAAGCGCTCATCGATCTTGTCTCAAGATTCGACGACCTCATCGATTCGTTAACCAATATATTGAATCAATCGAACCATACGTCAAGAACCAACGCATTGATGCTATTAAAATCGATAGTCCAAGTGATTTCACCAGCTCGATTAATGGCGATGCGAGAAGATCTCTTCCTTGGAGTAGTGAAGATGCTTCGAGAGAAAATCTCGATCAAGGCGACAAAATCGGCCCTCGAAACCCTAATAGGTGTCTGCTCGTGGGGACGGAACCGGATCAAAGCGTCTCGCTCAGGCGCAGTGCACGTGCTGATCGAGATCCTGATCGATTGCGAGAACGAGAGGAGAGTTAACGAGATGGCTCTCGTTGTGCTGGACAAACTGAGCTCTTGCGCTGAAGGGAGAGCCGAGATTGTGAAGCATGCGGCGGGGATTGCGGCGGTGTCGAGATCGATACTGAGGGTATCGGCCATGGGGAATGAGAGGGCAGTGAGGGTTCTGTGGTCGGTGGCGAGGTACTCAGCAACGGCAGCGGTGGTCCAGGAGATGATACAGGTGGGAGCAGTGGCGAAGCTGTGCATGATGACGTCGGTGGATTGTGGCGGGAAAGCGAAGGAGAGGGGGAGGGAGATTCTGAGGATGCATTCTAGGGTTTGGAGGAGTTCGGTCTGTTTGTCTCCTCAGCTGCGAGCCCTATATCCTTGTCAGCTTGTTTAGAGATTAATGACTGTAGGAGGAGGAGATGATAAATCAGTGGTTTGTTAATTAGCGTGAAATCATGATCACACAGAGAAGAAATATATACAGAATTAGGATTGAGTTTCTTTTCCTTTTACTGTTATTGAATATATTTGATCTTCCTTTTTTTACTTTTTTATAATTATTGTTTCCTAATCCCAGTTTTCAAATGATTATTAAATTGTGCTTGTGTAATTTGCTCAATAGAAATAGAACCTATAACTAAGCGTAAATAATTTTTCCCAAAAAATAATAGCTTTAATTAATTAAGAGATTAGCAGATTGTGGGATATAATTTTCCTATCTATCGTTCTATTTTTTTCTGTTGAATAAAGAATTTCTAGTTAAATATACAGACATAAATTAGTTTTTATTTGTTTTTAAGATAAATATATAAAAAGCACTTAACTTTGTATGAGAATGTTTTGGCCGGCGAAATCGTGGTCCGAGCTTTTAGGTTTTTTTTTTTTTTTTTTTTGAAGTTCTGAAATCTTGTTTTAATGTGAGATTTGTTTTAATTATTTCATGAAAGCCTCTGTAATAACAGATACGTTTACATTAAAAGAAAAAAGAAAACAATGGATGAGCGCTTATAAATAATTAATTGATTTCTTGGCACTCGAACTAAAGTGAGTTGCGAGATGCTAGGAGTCTAGGAAATTGAATATGTACTTTTTTTAAGCTGTTATTTTTTTAGTTCTGTTTTTGTCTCTATACAGTGGAGTGCGCTTATCAATTGTAAACTAATATTGCAAGATAAGGAGCATCTTTCAGAGTTAAATATAATTGGAAATGCGCATTCTAAATTTCCAATTATTTTGCAATATTTGTGCGATTGTTAACCTGCTCTTCCCTGTGTCCGGAGACAAATCCCATCATCTCATTTCTCTGGCTGTTTTTAAGTCTGTTCGAATAAAAATAATAAAGCATCACAGTAGTAGTTATTGGAATTTTGTTTTCGTTAGAATATAAATGTTTAATTCTTAAACGCCTCGTTTGGTACGCGGGATAGAGTCAAATAAGAATGAAAAGAATGTAGGAATAAAATAGAATAGATGTGGGAATGGAATGCGCATTCTTATTCTTATGTTTGGCCGCATTTAGAGAATATGAAACGGGAATGACAATCTTATTCTCATTTCTATATTTGGTATTATTTGTTCACAATTAAGAATAAAATCTAGTTTTATAATACCCTTACAAAAACAAAGAATTTTAAAAACATAAAATAAATTAAAAATGACTAAATAATTTATTTTTTTAGAAATATAAGTTTTATAGATATGATATTTTTCCTTATAGAAATAATTTTTTCAGTGGATAGTTATATTTTGGTACACCGTCTCAGAAACAATTTCGGACTTTTTGCTTACTAATTAAAAAATAATTTTTATAGAAATTATTTTTGATTGTAAATAATTATAATTCCATATTTCTAACTTCTAATGTTACATGTCTATTACTTATACGAGCAGCTAAAGCTACTAGCATCACTGTACAGAAACGTATACAATAGACTGAATTTCATATGCATGCTATATGATTTGTGATTGCATTCCATGTGCATGCATGAAGAGAGAGATCGGAAGAAAACACTAAATTTTGAAGGATTGAAAAAACAAGTTAACTTTTAGTTTGTATATAAAATTTCTATGAAATTTTAAATGCACCTTTAACTTTCAAAAAATTGATTAGGAATAGAAAACATGTTAACCTAGAAAGTTTGAAGGAATAGAAAACATGTTAACCTCTAGTATAAAGTTCCAATCTCATCAATTAAGCACATTATTTCTTGTTGTGAGTGCTTTGAAAAAATTACTGAAAAGATTAGGCATATATATATAATTCAATGGAACTTCAAATCATACATCTAAAGATAAAATATCTGCTAACCTAATGTCCAATAGATAAAAAAAATTATTGTAAATATTAGGTAAAGATTAGCCACACATACATATTTTAAAAAGAACTAATGGTTACCTAACCAAGTAGCGCCAGGGCGAGGACGATATTTTTTCCCTGCTGCAGACTCGATGGAACTAGGGCAAAGTCAAACAAAGAATAACATTTTAATATTTTACATCTATTTGTATATTTGTACGAGCAGCTAATGATATTATTTCTATAGAAATAATTTTTTATATGGGAACTTATATCTATTTGTATCTTTTAAGAAGGGTATAATCGGAAATTATTTGATCATTTTGTTCCCACTTAAGTGAGAATATCAATTACTTGCTAAATTGTTGGGAATGACGATTCCCACATAAAGTGGGAAGTGATAAGAAGTAGGAATAGCAATTCTAGCTTCTAAAAATACATCATGCATGTTTGGTACGCATGAATAAAGAGTTGGAATTACATTCCGTTTCCACTCATTCCCGCTTACCAAATAAAGCGTGTTTCAATGTAGTGATAAAGGCTTAAGAGTTTATTCAGAATTAAAACAAACAGTGCTTTGAATGAATATATTGATTGAAGGATTCTTTCTAATAAAAAGCCATATATTTTCAACGTGAAAACAGTACATTGAATGGTTTTCACGACACAATTGTACTAAGACCCTAACATGGCAGACAACTGACTTTCCAATAACTGAGGAGGCAGAGGATAATGCAAGGGATCATGCGTATAACATGGTCTCTAGGCTGCAAGTGGGCTGAATATTTGATACATGGAGCTGGATCTGACTTTCATCGGTATTCAGTGAGAAGGTTCCCCTTTTTCATAGTCAGTGGCCTGACCGAGAGCTAATAATTCATCTGTTAAGTGGGCCCAACTCCAAACGTACAAAGGAGGAGTGGTCAGCATGAAGCTCAGTAGTGCCATTTAATTAGAGCCACTCAATGGGACATAATTAGCATGGACCACGAAATTCTCCATAAATGCAATTCAAAACGTGATTGTAGCTAATTGGTTGATCCTGCGTGCCTTAGTGTTGCCCTTTTGGTCCTTTTCTTTCTTTGAATACTGGAGTTTTCTCCTTTGGTAGCTAGTTCTTAGCTAACTTTGTCAAATACGCGGTAACTTTTATGTAAATTTTGATTATAGAAAACTCGGATAGCTAGTTTGGCTTGTAGTTACGCTTTAATTATTTGTTGTCACTTTTTATTTTTCTAATTCATGTTTTGTTTTTTTGTTTCTTTTAATATAAAACCACAAAGCGAAAAAAATCTTACTTGAAGAGATTAATTTGCTAATTCAAGTTTCTGATATAAGTATTGTATTTTCATTTTTGTAAAGTCTGGTTTTCTATTATCGTAATTTTATGAAAGTATAACAATAAAATATAGAATAACTTAATTAATTACCACGTAATCACCATTGTTCTAAAAAATTAAATTAAGAAAAAATTATAAAAGAGATTTATTTTCCTTACATTTAATCCTCTCTTACCAACTTGATCCAGGCGACTAGTTGTCTCTTTTTTGCATTTATCATGAAACGCATCCTTTGTTAGTGCCGGAGAGAGGAGATCGACACTGCACCTCGTGCCTTTGACTGAACGATATCATAGAGTCCGACGGCGCAGCTGAACTTTTCCTCGTGACTCGACCAAAACTAGCAGAGCCCACCATATCGTCGCACCTTGGGTAGCCACATAATCGATCAGGACTTCTCATCATAGAGCAAGTAAACGTCTACATAATGCAAGTAGAGTTTGCTAAGAGTTCACCTCCACAAGCTGAAAATTTCGTCTACGTGGATCCTTATAAACATGATAATTAGGGTAAATTGCAGATACGTATGCTCCTCATGTATACATTCTGTAGAACTTACCACTATTCAACAAGTTTTTATCATGCACTTAACATCTAATTTACATTTTGAGAAGGATATAAATATTAATTGCAGATATAACTCCATCTTTTATAAAATTCCAAGGTGTTAAGTACTGGTAATTAAAATAGGTTAAGGATGACAAGTATCACTGAAGATATGGACATGAGGGATAATTTGAAACTTGATCACCCGTGCAATTCTTATCATAATTTCCAGTACTTATCAAAGATAAATATGACTATTGTTTATTAGAACATAAACAATTAATTGAGATTAAGGAAATGAACTCCTCTATTAGCAAATGCTGTTAGCATAGTTAAATACCGTTTTAAATACATCAGAGTATTTGAAATCCTATTTTTCTTGCATGTCGTACCAAAAGGGGAAAAGGTAAGAGAGGATTAAGACAGTTGGATTGGGGTGGTCAACAATTGTGTTCTGAAGGAATTTTCTCCTTTATCCATGACAAATTTTGTTTATTTATTTTCTTGCATGCACCTACAAAATTTTAGGGAATAGACCAAGCTACTTTATGTTAATTTTCCTGATGGAGAAAAAATATTTTGTGATGAACGTCTTCACTGTTTTAATTGTTTTCTTCCTGCATGAACAAAATGTTCAATTCCTTTTAGAAAGAAGATAGATAGTGCTGTCATCACTTGCACCTTTTCTTTTTGAGCAAGTGGTGGAGGATTTAGCCTGCACCTTTCACATAAATAATTCATCTAAAATCTGCAATATATTCTGGAAGTTTTTCATCTTTTAATAAAACTCTAATACTTTGTCATATATTTATCTTTGACCAGAAAATCTATCCGTTGATATTTTCCTGTATGTTGAGATAAATTAAGGGGCATATTTTGAGAATTTATTCAGGAATCAATAATTCCTCAGAAGATATATTGGACTTGATTTTAAAAAACAAATTATACAAAAATTCATCCATGTTGGATTTAATCTAATAAATCAATTGTGGGCACATATGATTAATC
>BQKN01062767.1:83397-94942 GCA_022839385.1 Asparagus kiusianus | reverse complement strand
GTGCACTGTAGCAAATCAGAGAAGGGGTGTGATTGAGGTTGTGGTTGGGATGTGCCCCTATCATTTTCCCTTTTCTAATGACTGTCGTCACCTTATTGAGCTTAGAAGCAAAACTGTTAGAGCCCATCATAACGTACAGCCACATAATTACCACTTCATTGAGTAACTCTGTACGCGTCTACGTTACGCGAGTTGGGCAGCGAATAATTGAACTTAGCAGCTTAATTAGCTAGTGTTTCGTTACTCTTATTAAGAGCCAGCCATTATTCAGCCACCAATACCACTTTTGACAGGACCCTAGAATTTGCAAATTTTTTCAAGTCTATAGGCAGACAGGAGAATATAAAATTTCTATTTCACTTATTTTATAGTTATAGTATTATCATACTAATAAGTATAGAGAAATCTAAGAGAACTTGATAATATTGTTCATTGTATTGAGAACTTCATATACAAGAGCAATGGACGAACTTCTATCATCCTAAGGGATGTGGTGTGAAAATAATTTTTTTTTTTAAAAAAGGAGATAGTCCACCTATGTTTTTTAACACATGCTCCTGGAATTTACTGTAATTTGTACATTTCGTTAAAAGCATAGTGCAACTTGCTCTCAAATCAAAGAGAATTGTGATTGAAGAAAAAAATTCCTCCTGTAAGAATTATAAGCCAGCTTATGTGGCGCCAAGCAATGGTGTTAGTGTGGTGAAATAACTTTTTTTGGATATAGAAAGTGCTTAAAATATGGCAACATCACTATTTTCTCGTCCTACTTTAAAAAGAAGGCCAAAAGGATAAAGACGCTTGTGAGTGGGCTGATCAATAATTGTGTTGAACAAGACAATGAGGAATTTTCTCCATTTTATCCATGATAAATTTTGTCCTTATCCTATTTTATTAATAAAAACCTTTTTTTTTCAATAATAACTATGGACTAGCGAATTAAGACGTGATCCACACTTTTCGTATGTGTACACCATTTTTGACGTAGAAAGCTACTTTAATTAGAGAAAGTGTCGTCAGGTTCTGAGCCTCATCTTCAGACCATCAAGAAGCAGTTCCTTCATTTACTCCCTCTCTTGTGTGACTATTAGAACCCCGCACAGTGTGGGTTCTGATAATTGGGCCTTGAAAGGCTTACACGCACTAGTTATGCGTTTGCTTTAGCTAACTTAAGTTCTATTAAAGGTCCTGCACCAAAAATGTGGTGTTATATTAGAGTAATTATCCAGGTCGGTGTTGCCTACTGTTTCCGCAGAGACTACAAAAATGAATTTAACCACCATGAGTTCTCCCCCTCTCTCAACTTGTTTCCGAGATTAATTTGTTTTTTAAAGATTAATTTGGTAGTTTTTTTTTAAGTCGTCCTTTTTGAAAATCCATTGTAAACGCACAAGACTTTAATAAAAGACCTGCTGCTGCGCAGTCTTTTTGCTTTGATCATTCCTCAAATCAAAACTTGGTAATTAATTGATCAGACGTGGATTAAACCTGACCCTTCTTTTGTACAACTCTGAACAACAGAATCCTACTGCATTGTTCGCCATCCCATCAGAATTCCAAAACAAACCACACGACAGAGAATTTAGAAGCATCGGATCATCATATTTCAGAACGAAAGCACATATAATTACCGACTCCTCAAATCCTACCTACAGTCATTTTTCTACACTTGTGGAACCCTACCATCTTGCAAACCCTAATTTTACAACACAGTTTTACATCATAAACTGCATATGAACCCAATCCCGGTGATAATCAAGAAAATACACGATCGGCAACGAAAAAAACTTTTACATTTCTGATTCTAGTGAGCTCGCCGAACAACAATCACCAATCTGTCAGTAATTAAATCCATCGACACTGAAATGCCAGTCACAGCAAGAAATCACTAGCTCCTGCTCATAGCATTTCTCGAACAAAGAAAGAAAAAGGAAACTGCCAGTGGCTCACCACAATCGGTCAGATAAACCAGTTGCAGGGATTGATGATGGAGAGTGGAACATATTTTGTGGAGTGTTCAAGCCTTCGGGGATTTCATTGCTTGTTGCGGATGGTTGCAGCAATTGTACAAGTGATAGAAATATTTCCATCCTCGTCACATCCCTGTTTGCCTGAATGAAAAAGATGGTATGATATAAGTGAGAAGCTAGTTCAGAACCAAGTTATAACTTTTGTTTTTCGCTTCTTTTTTTGTAAATTAAGGGAAAAGAGGACTTCAGCCAATATATATGTTATAAAAATGAAGAAGGCTAATACAGAAGACTATATGCTAGTAATTTGACACCCAGAGGTACAGAGAAAGCGCACAAAAGTTGAACTTTCCAACCAAAATGTGTGAACTGATATTTTATAAGTTTGGTTTGGATTGTAGATGATTTCTGTTAGACTACTGATTTATTGCTAAGTATTAAAGAACTTCAGTTCTAGTGGAGGTAAAAAAAAGGCTTTCAATCACACCAATACTATACCAACATTAGGTACTATAACAAAGATTAGCATCTATGTCAGAAACAATAATCTAATACACATTTAGGATGCAAAGTTGTGATAATACCTCAACAGCAAAGCGTGCCCATATCTTATCACCACGAGCTTCCATCGCCCCCTTCAGGATGGTGAGCCCTAAACCTCTAACTAAGTCAGCTATCTCCAGAAAGAGACCCCTCTCCTCACAAAGCATCTGAATAAACAACAATGTCTCTAGAAATCCTTCCTCTGTCTGAAAAACTGAGTTAATGAGGAACAAGAGATAAAGTTTACCTCCACAAGCATCTGACGAGGTGGATTCAGATCCTCTACTATAATAGGACACGTCATGGACTGACTACCTACTTCAAATGCCCATGTTGCACCACCCTCAAAGTTATCCTTCAGCAGCAAGCCTCCATCCTTGCTGAGGATCTGAGGATGCATTAAGAAATAAAAATTGTTTGGCATATCTAAGCAGAACTTTAACTGTATTAAAACACAATGAAATTAGGAGATTTGACAAAAGTACATATACAAATGCTTGGGCTTCTACAAGATTGCATTAAGTCAAAACTCGTACATCCAGCTTTCTATGTAGCATCATTATTATTGCATTGCTATGGAATGGATAAAACTATATTATGTAGAAAGTCCTACCCTTGAATTTGTTGATATCCTGTGATATCTCTTATGTGTATCCGCCCCCCCTTTAATCTTCTTCCCCTTCTGAACCCCACCAACCCCCCACACAACGGAAAAGAAAAAGAACATGACTCAAAGAATACACACAAAATCACAAATGAAACTATCAGTTGAACTAGCAGAAAAGAAACTTTTCGAAGAAACAGGAGAAATGAAGGAAACAGTAGCAGGACACGGACACAGATCTAAATCTTATGTACAGTATAAAATAGGATAAAGACAAGGGTCCCTAGAGAACAAGAGACGAAAACTGATGACTTATGTGATTTTTTTTAGTAATTTGTATTTTAATTGCCAGAAACAGTAAAAGTAGTATTATGTACCACATCTGTCGTGGAACCTATAAATCTGATATTTGATTTCACTTGAGAGTTCAAGATGGATTTAGCAATCATGTGGATGTCTGATCAATTGGGTAAGACATTACAATGTTTAACTCAAATGTTGCTGTTTCTTAAACAAGAGACAATGTGAACATTCAAAGGATTCAGATATGCTTTCCAGCAAAAAATCCTCAAAAACCAATAAACAGGTGAAGATATATGCCAGAACTATAGAATACAGATATTATGCATCTAAGTAATGTTGCTAAAAGTATATTTTAACTAAAAGAACAAAACTGCAAATATCAGCATGACATAGATCAAGAATAACATATACCTTAGGCTCCCCAATCTCCTTCAGCTTGTCTGCATGCTTTGTTACACTTTGCAGGAATAGCATGTGCTTGATGGTCTTCTCCAGTAAAGCATCAATACTCAACTGCTTTCCCAATTTACGATGAAAAGAAAGAAGTGAGTATCATCAGATGCATAACATACAAGAACCAATGACAAATTATGAATCCAGAAAAAAAAATCAGTGAAAGGGCTTCAGCAGAAATATAGATCACCTTAGGTCCATTTGGGATAATTTCACGTAGTTCCTTGACACGGTCTTGGATCATTTGACGGTCTTTGGGTCTTGGTCGTGGGTTCTCCCCGGGTCTAGATCTCTTTCTTACTTGTTTACCTCCCTCGTCAACCTTTTTGCCATGTGCCCCAGAGTGATTATCATTGCTCATTTTCTGGCCTTCAATCCATAGGTTAATTTGAGATTTATAGCTTCCATGGCTTTGGGAGATGCACCCGTCACTTCTTTCAATGCTGCATGAAGATTTTAAAGAACTTGAAGGTGCCGGCTCAGGCTTTATAGGCACAGGAGGCAGAGAAAAAGTTTCAGCATGTGTCTTTTTACATGTAGTGGCACATCCATTGGTTGAAGAACTGCTAATCTTTGTTAATGGATTCTTACAAGACGCAATATCATCCATCTCATATCTGGCACCGGGGTTGAACTGAGAGACCACAGCATCTAGCAGTTGGTCACTCCCAGCTACTGAGAACATCCCGCTACAAAAAAGCTCATTATTCAATGCATTATAACCAAGATACTCTTCAAACTCAGTTATGCAATTAGAAACATCAGTATTCAATCCATGAGCATTTTCAGCGGCATGTATTTTCACGTTATCCAATTTGCTATCAGAGAGCCCAGATTTACATTGATCAAGACGCAATGCATCAAACAAATCATTTGCTGACGAAGACTGTAGCAGGCTTACTGAAATTTTCTCATCTAAAGCTTGCAGATTCCCGGCCTTCTCGTTGCTCTTGTTACCACTTCCAGCTGGTGTTGGGTCCCTACCATTTTCAACACAGGGAGATTCTTGATGTGCTTTATTTTTCTGAACAGGATCAAGCAAGGGAGAGTAGGAAGAACCATGCTCATCATATTGGGTGAATTGGCTCTCCAGAGCTTGATATTGACCATCATTGCTCTTCTGCTTTTCTCTAAGAGATCCAGAATGAAATATTGTATCAATGGAGTTTAGATGACCCTGCTCTAAATGATCAATCGGGTTCAACACTTGAGGCAACTCTGTGCTAGATGACTCAGCATGCTGGCTCCTGAAACTTCCTATGCCACTGGCAAATGAATTGAATTTGCCAATACCATTTGCACTTTCCAGCAATTGGCTTCTGGCAAATGATGAAATGCTCTCAGAACCTTGGAGAGGATGGAGAGATGTGCATCCGTAGGATAGTAACTGCAGCATGTTAGTATTAGCTAATGTAGATTCACGATTATTAGCAAACTCTCCTGCTCTAACACTGGGCATAGATAGGAGTTGTTCTTCAAGGAATGCCAATCTATTATAGGGTAAACCAGTTGGAGATTGCTGATGGTTTTGAGAGTCAGATTTGCAAGGAAGTATGCTCTGAAGCAGCCTTGCATCAGGATTAGAGAACATTATATGAGCTTCCTGAGCTCCACTTTCAACTTGGCTATGATGAGTTTCAACAATTGGCTGGGTACTAGGAGGTACCATTTTGCTTGACATATTCTCTTTAGCTAATGGGGTTTCTGAAACAATGGCTGACATTTGGTCATATAACTGTGTAGATGAAGGACAAATCTCAGTAAAAGTTCTAGAAAGTGCAGGGCTGAAATGTTGGTGATTATGATTATCATCATTGACAGATGATACGCCATTTATATCAGTCCTAGCTTCTCTATATTGTTTGTGAGTTGTTTGCATTCCGGTAGATTCTACTAGTTTCTGGCACAAAATTTTCTGAGTGTCACTAGATAAGACAGCCCCTCGCACGAATTGCAGCTGTCCAAGCAAACTCTTTGCATGAACTATAAACCCAAAATTCTCAGGGAGCTGAAACAGCAGTTATCGAAAGTTAGTACATATTCCAGTTACTATAGTATCAGTCCTAATTAATAAACGAAGTAGCAAATTTACTCCTAAGAGCAAATAATTAAGATAAATCTCCTCTTACTGATTCTGTGTCATCAACAATGATTTTTCACGTCAGATAAAATTGAACAAGAACTTACCATTTGAGTGGAACCAAGTTGCAAAATGCCTTGAGGAAGCACTGGAATAATTGCTGTTGTCTGTGGAACAAACAACATTCGTAAGCAGCTGAAAAACATGAAAAGAATAGAAGAAGGAAAGGTCACGCCAATGGAAGCAAATATTAATTAGGCTTTTCTGACCTTGATGCCTGCCAGAAGTTGGTTATTGATCTCAGCCAAAACCTGAATCAATACGAATACAAAAAAAATGTCATAATGGACCAATTTGCCGTCCAGAACATTAAATGGTTAGCCAACTCCAAGCCAATAACATTACAATTATAACATATACAATGATTACTATACGGTAAAAGAAATAAAGAACTTCAATACTGACAGGAGAAATTGTTCATTTAAGTCAAATATTGTTATAAATTTCAATTTCTCGAAGTATATTAAAAAGTAACCATAGAGTGTCATACACAATAACTTGCAGAAAATTAAGGAATTTACAATCTGACAATCTATTGTAATGAACTTCAATAACTATCATGCACACTCGGGAATGTGAATGTGACATACGAGATGAAAGTTCAGTCAGGCTGCTTGCCAGAAAAATCATGGATTTGAATTCAAATGCAAGTCACCTCTTGCTACAGCATCACAGCTCAACGTCGATGAAAGGAAGCTAAAAATAATAAGGGAAAATACAGGTCATACTATATGGACACTGTGATAATAATGGTACCATCAGGATCCCGAAACACCACCCACCTACTCAATGAAAAAATTCAAGCTCTAAAATCCCACAGCGATGTCAGATTAAAACATGGTTGCCAGGACTTGAGTCTATAACTCTCCACATCTGGCCTCAGCAAAAAAAATATTGTTCTTGGGAGCAGCTACAGCTGGCAGAAGTATGTTGGCAGTCAATCATGATGGAAACTAAGTTTGATTGAGCTCTAGCATAGGGTGATGTATCGATCAAACAAAATATTTTGAGAGGATAACAAATTTTGCATAAAAATCCAAAAAGCTAATAAAGGTCACCTCTCATGACAAAAACCACAGGATAGCCATTTTGAGGAATGCATGAATACAGTCATGTATTCTAACTGACATGTAAAGCTGATCAATGATTGACAATCCGACTATGATAAGAAGCATATGTTTTCTAGAGAAAGGGAGAGAACAAGTATATGGCAATTTTTTGCATGTTTTGAAACTGGAGTGGATCATTATGAAATCATCTATTCTATTGAGCGAAAGATTTAACACTAGACCCATCAACATTTCCTGAAGTAGCCTTCGTATGAAAGTTTTGATACTAACAAACATCTTCTGTTGAATTCTTGCAGAATATAGATCTAATTGAGAAATACCTTAGACGTGGATCCCCTATTAGAGAGCATATCTCCAAGCATCCATTCATGTTTCCCTGTCAAAGCAGCTTTCCCAACTATCCTGAAATACACTAGGTCATTAAGTAGAGAAACAAAGGAAATAACAAAAAATGATTCAATGGTAAAAAGGAAAAAAATTACACACCCATCTCCGACAAGATGAACCTGAGTTGCCATCAACTTGAAAACTAGAGTTCTCACTCTGTCCTCAGTTCCTCCAAGCTGAGAAAAGCCACCATTTTGAGAGCCTCGAAGCACCCCACTTTCCTTAATTAAAAGATCAATAGCTTCAAACCCAGAAGCAGCCGAGGCAACAGAAGTTCGCTCACAATGTCCATCTTCCCACACCAAATTCCTATTAAATTTGAGACTAAAACTTCAACTACATCTTCATTTATTCAAGAGTAAAACAGTAATACTCAGCAATTTGAAAACAGAAAGTAAAGGGAAAAGACAGGTCCTTTATTTTGTTTTCTATCTTAAAAAGAGCTCATTTTAAGTTCCAAATGAGTGTAATTATCACCCTGTCATTATCCACCAAGATAAGCAACGCTATCACATTTATTACCTTCTTAAAGAAGCAAAAAAAAAGAGGAAAAAGAGAGCATATTCTCCCAAGTAAACTAATTAGAACATGGAACAAAAAATTTGACACTTAAAGTTTTTCATTTGATCATTATTAATAGTCAAACAAAAGTTCATTTAAAGAAAAAGATCTAACCAAACACTAGACATCACCCAAAGAAAAGGCCTATAACAAAGCCCAAAGAAAGAAAGAAAAAAGAGATTTTGATCCCCTGCATCTAATCATACAGTCATTATCCACCAAAAAACAGGGATATTCTTCCCAATCAAAATCATCCCTATAGCACAAAAATGTCAAATACCAAAGTTTGTTCGCTTGCCATTGATAGCCACACGAGCAAACATTTAAGAAAAAGATTTTTCTTCTAAAAAAAGAAAAGAAAAGAAAAGACAATAATGAAAATTTAACGGCAAAAACAACAAAGAAAGATCAAATCGAAGCTTACATCTGATCTCCAAACCCGATCAGCTTCCAGAAAACAGCATAAGACCATCCAAACTCAACGCAGAGCCTCCTCAGCACTTCTTTAACCAAACCCCCCATCGTTCCGAAACCCTAAGCGAGCGAATTAGAAAGCTAAAAGAAAACCCTTAAAAAGTAACAATCTTCTCGAAAAACCCTAACCCTAGCTCCCACGGCAAGATCCCCTTCCCGCCTGCTGAGTCCGTACCCCGCCGCTCCTCTTCCTCGCCGGTTCCGCCCTCTCCGCCACCTCCGCCGCCGCCCTCCTTCGACCCATAGAAAACAAAGAGGAGAGAAGAAGAATTCTAGACAGAGAAAGAGGAGTTTTAATTTTTATTTTGTCCTTTTTGGGAAGAGAGGAGAGCTAGTCTGAAGGGGCGCTGGTCCCGTGGGCGGCCATCATTCCCTCCGTCAGGGTCATTTCCGGAAACCGAGGAGAGAGAGAGAGTGAGAGAGGAGAGAGAAGAGTTTTCTTTTTTTTTTTTTTCCGCTCTGATATCGCGCTTGGTATCAGTGGTGACGATACTACTGTGGATTCGCTGGGAGGGGAAAAATGCTCTGAACGTGGAGACGCTTAAATTGCTCCGTCAGCGTACTTTTTTGGCAGGAACTTTTGCAGGAAGCACCCTGGTTTTATTGTTATTAGAATTTTAATGACTACCCTTTTTGCAAATTTTGAAGGTATTTATTCCATTTAACCTAAATTTTGTAGCTACTCTACTATTTTAGGTTTATAAATACATTCTGATACCCTGATCACAGTATGGTATGATTACACAATTGACTCTAAATACTATATTTATATGGATAGCTCTCAAATCACCGATTGTAGCTATTCATATAGAAGTAATCAAGTAGAAATTATTAACTTTATCAACAAAATTAATCCAGAGAGGGAGAAAACAAAAAGATTCTGATATCACCTTTATAATTACAACTATCTTGAGATTATTTATTTTTATTTTTCTCTTTGTTTAAAAATGATAACCATTGTGATCTATCTAATAGGAATATAGACTATATCTTAATTTTAATTAAGTAAATTATAGATTCGATGTCTTTGTGAAATGAATTTGTACTCCATTTTTACCATATAAAAGTATTGTCAAAGTATATATTTAGCATTCTAAAAATCTAAGATTAATTAAAATACATAGCATTTAAATAGGTTATGAACTTGTAGAGACTGAAGGCTAAAAATTCAGGAATTATTGTTAATCATTTTGAGAGTATATCTACCTCATATACATATATGTATAAACTATGTTACAACAATAGTATTAATAAAGATAAAAATTAAAATTTGAAAATAAAAATTAGAGTACTTACGAATGCTTTTTTGTATATAAAATTATAGATTCAATCTGGTTTAAAACGCTTTTAATTAGAAGTTTTTCTAGTTGAGATGATTCTTTTAATTAGAAGTTTTTCTAGTTGAGATGATTTGATTTATCGTACGAACAAAACCTTATAATTTAAGCCTTGGAAAGAAAATCTCAGGGGGGGTCTATCTTGAAAAAAATAATTCCCCGACCAATAACGTCCAAGGAGTTTACAATAAACAACCATCAACTGGCATTTAATTTACAGCGTGCCACTACTCTTGTCGGCTTCTGCCCTCTGAATAAAATACCCTTTTTTTCACCAAAAGTGAGGAAAAGGCCAAATGAGTTCCTCTTTGGTGCCCTTTGCTTTCGGACAGTCAGAGAGAACTAATGCCTAGTCTTCGCAACACTTACATTTACATCCTCAATTCTGAACCAATTCACAAAAATACCACTAAGTAGGTAGAAAGCTATCAATATTATAATTTGTTAGTTTTATTCTTTTAACGGAGGGACTCAAATTCCTAGTATTTTATACGTAAGGCTGACACAAAGCAGGGACTGTCCTCTCATTTTGTTGTTGTTTAATGGGAGCTTGCCCTTTCTTTTGATGGAGAGATGTAGTGGTTTTTATTCTTTTCTGACTGTTGTTGTTGTTTTAGAGTGAGGTGGTGAGCTCTAGGTTTGGTTAACTTTTTTGTAAAACCCTATCATGGGTTAGTGCCTTTAGTTTTGTTAGTTTCAATCTGGGTATGCTCCCTTCAGTGCAATTATTAGGCGAGATGATCATGTCCTACTAAGTAAATTCTCTACTAAAAAGTAAGAATACAGCTGTTAGTAAGTCTAAGAGTGTTTTTGCTTATATTCAATCCTAACACAGTTCTATTCTAAACTAGTTTAGAGTTAGACCAAATAGGTGGTGTTCTAACACTCACTAATGGAAAATCATGTATCGCTGACGGGCAATCCCGTCAGCGATGCCCCAATTCCCGTCAGCGATAACTATCGCTGACGGCGTCCCGTCAAGGATACGCCGTCAGCGATAGTCCCGTCAGGGAAGGACTATCGCTGACGGGAGGCCGTCAGCGATAGGTATCGCTGACGGCGTAAGTGGTGACGGCAAAGCCCGTCAGTGATAGAGAAACATCGCTGACGGGATCCCCGTCAGCGATGTTTCTCTATCGCTGACGGGAATCCCCGTCAGCGATACTTATCGCTGACGGGATTCCCGTCAGCGATGTTTGTCTATCGTTGACGGGTTTCCCCGTCAGCGATAAGTATCGCTGACGGGTATTCCCGTCAGCGATCTTTGTAACATCGCTGACGGGTTTCCCATCAGCGATAAATATCGCTGACGGGGAACTCGTCAGCTATGTTATGTACATCGCTGACGGGATGCCCGTCAGCGATAAGTATCAGCAGCTAAAAAAAATCTGATGAAATAATACTCAGTTCCCTGTACATATTATATATTTCCCTGTACATACAAATCTCCAAACATCTCCAAACAAATCTCCAAACATTTCACACGCATTCCAAAACATCTCGCAATGAATACAATCCAAATTTTCCCAATTAAACCTCTCATCCAATCAATTTTCATAAACAATCAAAATATATACATTCACTTTTCACGATAAGTTCCAAATCCACAATAATAATTTTCACAACAAACAATACACACATATCATAAGTTCTAAATCCACAATATACAAACACGAGTATCATAATCTCAACTATAAAGATGT
>BQKN01062767.1:30902-59401 GCA_022839385.1 Asparagus kiusianus | reverse complement strand
TTTAAATTTTATCCTTGTTTGCCGAACGAATCGCGAGCTCCTGTTTTACGGTCACTCGCTTTGTGGGTTCTTTGCCTGCGCCGGGGTTAATCCGTGGATCACCGCGTGATCTCGATCCGGTCGGATCTACACGATATGACGGGTACTATTCCACCAAGGGAATAATAGCCGGGAGGGATTGTTTCACTAAGGAAACAACCGCTCGATACTCAGGATCTAAGAACCAAGCTTAGGTCCGGAGTGTGATCGTGTAGATCTCAGATCCGATTCTCTCGAACTCCTGTCTTATTTGGCGTTGACGATCGCCGAGCACCGGATCTGGAAGTCCAAGCCTTCAAGCCTTCAAAGTTGAGATCTTATTTTTTTAGATCTGAGTCTTCAATCCAGCAGGGCTTCGCCTCCTCCAAAATCCAACCTTTGAACCAAATGAGCACAAGGCCTATTTATAGGCGCTCGAAACTGTGCCCCGTGCACAGAACTGGGCCGGCCACCTGTGGGTGGCTCGGCTCTTGGCCGAGCCACCCACAGGTGGCTCGGCTTTGGCCGAGCCCCCCTTAGGCGTGGTTTCCGTCGCTTCGTCGTTTTCCGGTGTTTCCGGTTCTCCGCTGTTCGGATTTGATTCGGTTTGTGGTTGACTTGATCTGGAATCGACTTGTTGACTTGATTCCAAATATGGCAGTTAATCCGCTTCTGAGTTCGAGTCCGAAACCGATCTTGATTCGATCGTGATTCATCCGAGTTCGCTCTTGTTTAGATGACTCGGTGATTCCCCGAAACGTTGGTTTGATTCCGCACGCGATTGACATTGTTTGCGTACAATTTGTTGACCTCGTCGTTTCGTCACTCAATGGTTCGTTGATTTGTCGAATCACCGTGTCGAGCTGTGTTGTGGGACCTATAGGCAATTTTATACGCCTACACCTCCCCCTCTAGGGTTCTTTCCTAGTGGCATTAGGGTTTAACAATGGAGTCCAACCTAAAGGCGCCTTTCAAATAGAGCTTGGGGTCTTCTCTAGTGGATTCCGACCAGAAGACGCCTTTTGACTCAGACTAGAACTATTGGTTAAGGTCATCTTGTTTGGTCAAACTATATTTGTCCTCGGGTTGGACCTTTTGGTAAGCTAATCCTATTCATTTGATTGGTACGTGGCTAACTCTTAAGAGCTTACTGAACTTGTGATTGTTAGGGTATAATATTGGCCCCTTTCACTTGGACTCGAGGGACCTAATCAAAGGGAAAACATAACCATTTCATCTTCATGGCCCTAGGAATTTGGATTGGCCTATAGAAGGAAATTTGCAAATGATGTGACGTTGTCAGCGAAGATTACACACCTAGATGCTTCGATTGATGAAGGTTGACATCCTCCATTGGATCCGAGCTCCACTACTCAGATCTAGTCACGTGTCAATCATCGGAGGCGGATTAATACCTATAAATATCGTCGTCCCTTCTCCTCATCCTTCACTTTCTGAACTTCTAGCCTTTGAACTTTCTACATTTCTGACCTTCAGAACTCTGATCATCCTTCTGTCTTCCCCGATGGCTTCATATTCTTAATATTCTCTGGTTTGTAAAGAGGCACGTATCTCACTGCTATGCGGGTACAAATCATCGATACTTCATGACATCATCATGAGATGGATAAAGGAGTACGATACCCCCATCTTCTTTACTCTATCCTTCCCCTCGTTTGACTGCTTAGTTTATCATAATGGTGGTGATGAGGTGCCGATATACTAGCATCATCTTGACTATGACCTCTGTGTGTCTCTACACCCTTTCCTTAGGGGGTATTCTACACCCTCGGAGTATTGATGGTTCAATTGAAACCTAACTTGATGGCTTTCTTAATCGCTTTCCTCATTATCTATCATTGCGTGGAAGTCGAGCCGACCTTGGGGATCCTATGTCATTTGTTGTGCATCAAAATCAACAAGGATGAGGGATACTTTTATCTTAAATCAACATGTAGGTTTTGAGTAGTCTCGAACATCCTTGAGACCAATAAATGATGGAAAGAGAAGTTTTTCTTTCTTTTTGGCACTGACCCAATTTTCACTTGCTCTTCATGGTCGGAGATCAAGAAGGAAGGACTAGAAGCTAAGTTTCTCTCTGAAGTGGAGAAGTGAGGCTTGAAGAAAATCTGAGCCTACAAGGGGTCTCGTCAATACAAGAACATTTTCGACAATGCCATACTTCGAGCTACTAGCATCTCTATTGTGAAGGCCACGAAGGAGGATCCCGCACTTCTGGTCACCAAAGTGTACTCCGAAGAGGCTCCTTACACCAGCCTCTCCTTAGGAGCCTAAAAGTGCCTTTGTCACAAGTTGGCAGAGAAGGAGGTTCAAGATCTAGCTAAAGATTTGGCCGAGCTCATCGCCCAACTTGGTGTGGACTCTACAATCTCTACCTCCTGAGCCGAGAGGTCTAAGTAGAGGAGAGGGGAAAGACCATTTCCAAGAGTAACCATAGCACTGAGGGTGGCTCTTGAGCTTTTTTGGTGCTTGAGGGTGACTCTGTCTTTAAGCCAACATGTGCAATCACTACCCCATCATAGTTCCCTCCTCCTTCTAGCTTTATTGCTCTACGAATGTCTGCCAAACAGGAGGTTGTTATTACTAAGGAGGCTCGTCCTGCTTCTTTGGAGTTGACACATATTGGGCTTCCTAGTGGAGGTGAAGCCGACTCCGCCCCTCTAGTTAAAATAACTGAGGCCTCTAAGCGTTTGAAGAGGCTCATGAAGGAACTGACGATGGAGCAAGAACCGACTACTGAGGCCATTGAAGTGGAGATCCTTCTGCGAGGCCAGTTCGAGTGGCCCTTCCTCTATAGCATAAGCAAACTCCATTTATTAAGTGGAAGGAAATGAGAACAACCCTCATTAGGTCGACTCAGGCTAGGGTCCTACATGATAGGGAGCTAGGTGGGTATTTTGCATTTACTCTGGATCATCGGCTTGATTCTAAGGGACCAGTCTTAGAGTCCAAGTCCAATCAAGCTCATGTTGTGGATCATATTTATCTTTCGAATAATCAAGCTTTGCTAAACAGTGTGCCCGACTATGCTTCATTAGACTCTTCAGAGCTATCTTGTATGAGGCTTGCTTGTGGAGACCTCACTTTTTAGTAGGTTCGAGTCGGTCCACGAGCTCTTCGTCAAGCTCCTGGTGGAGATAATAGCTTAGATGGCTGCACATAAGTCGTTCAATCTCTAGGTTGTTGAAAAGGATAGTGAGTTAGATTAGCTCAAGATAGACCGGATGCTGGTGTACCACTAGCTGAATCGTCGTGCTGAGGCGACCAAGAGTGTCATCGCAGGTTTCCGACATTGGGGTGTGCTCCTTGAAGCCACTCGGAACGAGATAGAGGTCGTGATGGGGGAGTTAGATTAGGCCCGCTATAACTTGGAGGATATTGATGCATGGATTGCATACATTGAGTCGGTAGTCCATGTGGAGAAGAAGTAGAGGGAATTATCCCAAGAGAGAGCTCAAGTGGCTCGGATTGAAGTGGACAACTTGAAAGTGACGTTACATGAGGAGGTACCCCTTTGAGAGTCTCTACGAACCGACGATGCACATGTAGCTTAGATGACTGAGCAACAACATAACTCTCTCCTCTACCAAATCCAATATCTCAAGGAGCTATTTGGCCTTTTAGGCGTTGAAAACCTTCGAGGATCAAGTGATCGAGAAGTAACTTAATAGTCATATTGAGAAACTCGAGGCTGCTATTGCTTGCAAGACGAGCTTTGACGACTTCAAGGCCTAGCTTCCTCCTAAGCTCAAAGTCAATCCTGGTCGTTTCAAGTACCCAATGCAGGAGGTAGCATCATATTTATAGAGAAGTGTGGAGGCAAACTAGTAATCCAACTCGACCGACAGAGCTGATGTTTTTACTTTTGCTTGATACGTGTCGTCCACTAATCACGCGAATCATCAGGAGCCGTTCTCACCACATTTAATGTGATAGTGACAGAATGGCTGAGTGGGCGGCATCTGAGGATTCATGATGATGTGCATTTAACACATGTAGACTGGATGGTGGAATATGGGCGTTATCCGAAAAGTCAGCATAACGCCTGACCATGCATTTAATGCGAACAGTGTTGTCGAGACTGATGGTCATCCATTTCATTGTCTTGGGACTAGCTTCCTTCGGTGGAGTCTAACCTAAAGACGCCTTTGAAATTGGGCTTGGGGTCTTCTCTGGCGAATCTCAACCTGAAGACGCTTTTCGACTCGGACTTGTACTGTCGGATAGGTTCAACTTGTTTGGTCGAGCTGTGTCCATTCCCGGGTCAGAACTTTTGGTCATATGATCTGATTTATTCGTCTGACACGTGGCCATCTCTCACTGGCTTATCAAACTTGTGATTTTTAGGATACATCAGACCCCTTGGACTATAATATTGGAGTAAAGATTTTATCAAATCACTGCATATAATAGAGTGATCTATAGTATGCACAGACAATTAGAGGATTAAACTGAGAACGATGACTATTCAATCAATGATACAAATCAGTCATTCCTTTGATAGTGTCCATACTAATTGTACTGTGTCATTTATTATCCATAAACTTCGACAGAGAAAGAGTCGAAAGATCAACTGAGATCTGCATATTGTTAAGGAGGGCTCTAGAAATATATACTGATCATATACATATGCAATACTTGATGGAAAGAATCTTCTTCGTTCTGGGAGAAGTGATGACACAAATGGGTTTATAAATAAACAAGTAATTTTCATATAACTTGAATTACAATACGAGGGTAATGATGTAGAATAGGTTGTACTGTTCTTTATGGACCGTTGAACCATCAAAAGAAGAGCAAAAACTATGAAATCATCTTGGACGTAACTTTATGCTCAGATGTCAAAATTAGACAAATATGGCTTCTCATGGTGAATCTCCCAACTTAAGATATTTACAAGATTGTTCTGTCGATCATGGGTAGGCGTGCCCCCGGTAAACCCTTATTCTCGTTGTTTTTCTTTACTGAGTTCTTTTTATTTATTTATGAACAATCTCTAATTAACTATCTATACTTCATATTACCATTTTTAATTAGCTGAATTTCAGATTGTTATGCCTAACTTACGATATATATTTCACATTGCCAGTCTTAATTATCTAAATTTCAGAAAGTCGCCCTATATGCTGTTCTATTAATATAGAACTAATCATGTCCTTTTCCATCTAATATTCGTCCAAAAAAATAGTTTAACGATTTTACAGTACATAAGTTTAAATTTTGTTGAATTTTTATATCAAAGTTAAAATAACCCAAACTAAGGATATAGTTAACACCACCAATCTCTAATTCAAACTAATAATAATAATAATAAAAGATTCCTATCAGGTCGTCAAATAAACACAAATAAATCAGACTTACAATTCAAAACAAAAATCACGCGACAAATACTAAAAGACAAATATGACTGCTCTTTAAACAACCAACACGTGCACATGTTTGTTTATAGTTTAAAACGCAATAATTTTGTCAAACTATAGCATAGTTCAATTAAGGATATATTTGCAAAACTTAAAAGCCGGAATTAATGCATCGCAATCTTCAGCACGTACGTAAAGTTCAAAAAGAAATTTGTATACACATCTTGGTCAGCCTCATCCGTGACGTTAACTTGGTTTGGCAAACAAAGTTATATTATTCTTTTTATTTTCTACTTAGCAAATTGTTTAATGAGAAGTCTTTGTTTGGTATCCAAAAAGAGTAATGGATCAAATTTGGTGCAATTGACTCGAATATACATTGACTCTTGATGTCGCCTTCACCATGGAGATCTATTCTCTCTGTTCATATTATGGGCGGATGAAATTGTTCTAAAGGAAAATAAAGAGCATTATTAATGAGTTATAAGCGTGTGCAAAAATAGTGTAACTATACCTCTGAACTTTCGGATTCAAGCCCTTTTATGAGATTGGTACAAGCGATACAAAGAATATTATGTCTTATAAAAATCTTCTTCGTTCAAGGAGAGCAACATTCAGTAGGTTAGGTTTTTGGTCATATATTTAGTTTTGTTTTTTTAAAGGGTTAATATACCCGGTATGAAGGCATTTGATCGATATTACTCGAAAATCGTCCATGCATATTTTTATGTAACTCTGGATTTTTTAGAGTAAAATAAAACTATTTAACTACTGATTTATCTATAATGTGTTTTTTCCCGTTCCATCCATCTCACGGACCCTGCACAAGCAGCTTCCTTGTATTTCATTCAATAATAGTCGAGTCTAATCATTTTGTACTTGTAATTTTTTAGAACTTGGAATGGCGTCTCACTAAATCAAAACTCAAAAGTGATGGTGAAAGGTGCGATATAAAATTTTAAATATTGACAACTAATGTAGATTGAACATCCTTTAACAAGTTGAAGCCTGGACGCGCAAAACAATAGCGTTAGTCTTTTTAAATCTATTTTAAAAATTTATAGTTAATAAGATTTAAATATAAATTGCTCTGGTAGACTTTTCACAACATCATAATTTTGAAGTTCTAGTAAAATATTAAGACTTATGTTTTTATATTTTAACATAGAAAAATAAATACAACTATTAGTTTTTTATTCTCCTTCTGCATTTATTTAAATTTATATCTATCTTTCTGCGGGAACATCAAGATCTGTAGACTGTACCTATTTTTCTTTTACAAAACAAGTACAGAATATTTATGTTTTACTCACATGACATCATTATATTGATATATGATGTAATATGATGCAATGCTAATCTAAATAACGGTATTTTAGAGTAGCTTTCTCATCGTGTTGTCCCTGTATCTAGGTCTTAGCGGTATATCTAGGTATAAAGTAGTATATAGTATATACTAAATAATACCCTCATGCCCCAATTTCCATATTTGTGTCTACCTAAGCAAGCAATGTCCTTATCATCGTAAATAATGTCCCTAAAACTTCACTAAGTACTAGGGAAGTAGGGACAAACCCTAATATTGTAGCCCATAAGCTGTAATTAGTAGGGTACACAATTTCGAAAGGCAGAGAGTGAAGATGAATATACCGCTAGTTTTGTCGTCTAGTGATTTTTGTTAATACCTCTTTATCTCTCTCTTTCTCAAAAGAGAGAAGACACCTTTTATGTGTACCATTATGTTGAGGTGCATTGATTGCAACCCTTCATTTGGTTGGGCAGTTTTTGTGGGCCCATGTCCGCAACCAAAAGTAACCCAAAGGAGAGAAAGAGCCCTAGCAACTTTCATGGTTTTTATATTTTTGCAAGATTTTTGTGACTTGGTCCTTCAACCGCGTTCGTGCTTCAACAACGTGCAAGTAGAACAAAAGTTGGGTGATGCCCAGGTAACACTGTCAATAAAGCGCATCGGCAGAGTAAGTTTAGCTAGGAGCGTCCACAAAATCCACGACCGGACCTTGCCCAGAACCCGACCCAGTTTTTTGGGCCCAGACCCAGCCCGAGCTTGAAAAACTGGGTCCTGTTCGGATAACTTCACCAGCGCCCAACCAGGCCTGGGTCCGGCCAGTGATGCGGGGGCACTGGGTCATGGACCTCGGGCCGGGTCTAGCTTACCCGGACCCGACCCCCCTTATCGGCTTCTACAAATGGGACCGGTCCGGTCAAAACCCGGGCCCGTCTGGGCTTGACTAGCCCAAACAACGGACAGACCCAAAAATGCCTACAACGACTATTTTTGGTCATTTGGCCAAAATACCAAAGAAAAGTAAAAAAAATTTAAATTTTAAGGATATATTGGTTATTTGACTATGTGATTGTCTCTATAAATAGAGGGAGTTTTCAATCTTTTTCTCATCCAAATATCACTCTCTTCTCTCTTAATACTCTTTAATACCTTATTTATTTTGTAATACCCTCTTCTACTCTCTGAAACTCTTAAATACTCTCACCTAGTCCTCTAATTCTCTCAATTCCAATGACTTCGAAGTTTTAGAGGATGAGAATGCAACTCTAACTCCTGACATGAGTCCTTCTACTACTGAACCCAAACCTGCTGATCCGCCAAAACTGAATCTAAAGATCCAACACCAACATCTAAAAGGGCGAGATTGGGAGTGTTGGAATTCTTTGAGAAGATTGAAATTGTTAAGGAAAGTCACGATCATATTCTCGACCATAAAGCGAAATACGCTCCTTGCAACAAAGTCTTCAAAGCTCATCATAAGATGGGAACATACTACCTCAAATTGCTCAACCCCATATCCGCCAATCTCTTCTCTCTCAATCATCTTCCTTGGGTGGCATCAGTACATAGACCTATGACACAATTTGAGTAAGAAAATGCATCAGTAGGTTTGTTGAAACTTCGCGTTGATTTTCCCTTACCAGCCACGTTGACAGTAATTCCTGAGAATTCGTCATCTTGAACAGCTAATCTTTTCCTGTGAAAATGTCTTGGCTTGGATTTGGAAGTTTTGGTGGAGATTCTCTCGAATACCGAGACCCTCTGTGGAACGGTCTTGGGACAGCTACATTCTGATAATACTACCTTGATAAGCTTGACACACGGACAATGAGAATCAGTTTCCCAGGTACTTTTCTTCCAAAATTTATTCGTACCCCCAGCCTGATAGTACAACTCATTGGTATAATTATCGAAGCGACCTATCGTGTACTGCCATGACTTCCCAAGTATAACGTCGTTGTCTTCCGATGAACACGTTTCCTTTTGGGGACATAACTCCTCGTTAGCATTCTCAAGAGTCACTCGTTTGTAACTACGCCTTCGTGAGCGCGGGGCCTCAACGGGCTCTTGAACTTCAACTCGCAATCTGAGGCGAGCAATTACAAATACTTTCTCAGTATGGTAGGTCCTTGACTTGTTAGGAGGGCGCGCACGACTGCCATTCTACCGAATTGGTCGGGGTTCATTCACCGGATCCAAACGTTCTTTAACTGGAACCTTGCCTCGATCCTCGTGTAAAGGACTAAGACGATCCACCATTGTCATCTTGAATCGGGACAAATCCACATTGCCGTAGGACTTCGCTAGAGGTACTGGATCAATTAGAGTAGGAGTGGAAATTGACGGAGATGGAGAAATGGTTGCGGGGGCTCGACTGACTCGGCTCCGGCACGGGTCACTTTGAGGTGAACCGCGGCTGGTCGGGTCACATTAAGGTGACCTGCGACTGGTCCGGTCACCTAGATGTGACCCCCCCCCCCCCCCCCCCGCTGGCCAGGTAACATTGATGTGATCTGGAGATGGCCGAGTCACATTGATGTGACCCAAAGATGGTCGGGTCACCTTGATGTGATCCGCGTTCCTTGATCTTCTCATCTACAGTTCTGGACTTTGGCCCCCATACTTGGCGTTGTTTTGATGGTTTCTTGGCTACCTCTTCCTTGTCTAACTTGTGCACCTCCTGTACAAGAATCCGTGCCTGCGTAAGCAGTGCGTGACGCTTCTGAATATGCTCCTCGAGAGTCGAACGGGTCCTTTGAACGCGGACCCATTCATTGGTTGATGGTTTGGAGAAGTGGTCATTTACTCGCTGCTGGAATGCTTGGCGCTTTCTGAATTTTAGATCCGCCTCATAGCGGATCCTGTCGATCGGTTCTAAAGCCTTAGCGAGCTGACACATGAGGCGTTACCGTTGCCTTTGAAGAGCCCTCTTTGATAGAGTTGGCCCGACTCCAGCGGCTATCTCCTTGATTGAGGAGTTCAGATCTGAAGATCCAGCTTTCTTAGACGCTGGAGGAGCGTTGTGAGATGCAACTGCAGCAGCAACGGGGCAGAGATTATCATCTTGGATCTTCAGATCTGAAGACCAGCGGACCTTTCTTGAGGAGGAGATCTTCCTGCTCTTGCGAGGGAAGGAGGATCTGGAGGAGGAAGACATGTACTCCTCATACTTCAGCTGGTCAAACTCATACTCTTCGTCAGCCGGGATCTTGATCAACGGTTGTGACACGACAGCCTCGGTAGCGAGGCTGTTGGATCCCATTGTGGTCGCCAGCGTGTTTGGGGTGAAAGTTTGTATATTCATTTCTAAACTTATTACAACTTCAATCGTCACAACAAGTTTAAAAGGAAAGACTTTTTATAAGATTCCTTACACAATAAAAATGAAAATTACCACTCTCTCTTCAAACAACACACAACAGATGTTTATTGCTTGCTGTTTGCATGGGATCTTTGCATGTGCCGAGATTTATCTGTGAACCACCACGGATCAGATCCGGTTGATCGGAATAAAAGATCAATGATCTTGCTTCATAAAGGAAACAATCGCAGAAGAAAATAATATTGACTAAGCGAGATTACTACTCTTCTTAAGATCAAAATCAAGTTTGATCTCAATGTATACTGGCACAGACCTCATATCTTTCGAACAACTCCCTTTTTATGATAGAATTCGCTAAGATCTGCTAGTCCTACTCTGAAATTCGTGGATTACACTCTCCAAACTGACAACACCTCACCCTATTTTTTAGACTTTTAGATCCCCCAAAATAGGGGCCCTAGGCTTGTATTTATAGGTTTTAGAAGTAGTATTTTTGGATAAGAATAAGGGATTTGGCCTTATCTTCGGTTAACAATGGTCTTACCACGTTTAAGGATGATATCCAAGCAGTCGGGAGGCTCTGAAACGAACAAATCCTGAGAAAACAATTGAAAACACGTATTAGGGATGTCGGGTGCGAGTCAGGTCAATGTGACCCGTTGGCTTACGCGTCACCTTAAGGTGACGCGGCCCTGTGCGGGTCACCTTAGGGTGACTCGCACTTTGCGCGGGTCACCTTAGGGTGACGCGCACGTACACGGGTCACCTTAGGGTGACCCGCGCATGCGGGTCATTCCAAAGTGTTTTACACCTTCCGACTTCTTCGAACATGTCTTGTTCCGCTGTTTTATATATTTTATTATTTCGTTGACTTGTACGTTTCATCGGCTCACTTCATGCGCTTGTCGACATCAAATAATCCTCTTTAATTCTGATAATAATGTTCATCATCTTCCTCTGTCTCGAGCTACGTACGGGAACCTATAGATAATTTTTGACGCCTATAATACAATCGATAAACTTTTGCTTCATCACTTGTACTAAGAAGTACGCATTTGTGACTTCTATCATTGAATTTTAGTCTTTTCTTCTCAAGAATGTGTACATGGCCAATGCACCCGAACATTCTAAAATGATCCACACTCGATTTGATGCCGCTCCAACATTCTTCAGGAACCTTATCCTTCATAGCCACTGTCAGACTTCTATTCAACACACGAATTGTCCATCTAGCTGCCTCTAGCCAGAAAGTCTTTGGCATCTCCTTCTCTGTCAATAACACCGGACCATGTTCATGATAGTGCGGTTTCGGCGCTCAGCTACTCCGTTTTGTTGCGGAGTATAGGAAGTCGTCAGTTGCCTTTTTATGTCATGTTCTTCACAGAAAGTGTTGAACTCGTTCGATGTAAACTCGCCTCCCCTGTCAGTTCGTAAGCAACATATACTCTTACCTATCTCTTTCTCAACTAATTGCTTGAAATTCTTAAACATAGTGAAAGTCTCACTCTTTTCAACTAAGAAATATATCCAGACTTTTCGACTAAAGTCATCAACAAAAACCAAAATGTACCTCTTCTTGCTATTCGACATAGGTGTGATAGGACAACACAAATCTGCATGATTAGTTGCAACCTTTCTGATGCTCTCCAATGACTTCTTTTTGGCATAGTTTCACGGTGTTGTTTTCCCATATTGCACACACCACACACCTTGTTTGCTGCTTTGAACTGTGGCAAACCCCTCACCAGTTGTTTTAAGTTGCATCGTACGAAGACTCTTGTTGTTCAAATGACCGTATCTCCTGTACCATAGGATGATATCATCATCTTCTTCTACTTGTAAACACCTTGAAGAGCGTGGCATCATGTAAGCGAGCAAAACAAACATCCGATTAGTGGTCATCTGTGTGTGCATAATAAGACCCCTTCGTGGATGATAGACTTTACAGACACCTTCACCGATGTTTGTGTCAGAAATTATTTTCTTCATTGTATAACTCATTACAACTTTAGTCGTTATAATAAATCCGAAAAAAGACGATCTTTTTATAAAATCTTACACAATGAAAAAAATTAAAGAAAATTACAATCTCCTTCAAACAACACACAGCAGAGAACATTTATCACCTATTGCTGTTTGTGTGGGATCTTTGCTTGTGCCGGGTTTTATCCGTGGACCGCCTACGAACCGGATCCGGTTGACAGAATAATTAATCAGAGCTCCTATTTCACCAAGAAAGTATTCGTTGAAGTACTAATATCGATCAAGCGAAATCAGTACTCTTCTCAAGATTAAGACCAAGCCTATTCCCAAGGAAAGGGGGTACGGGGCTTCGGATCCTTCGAAATACTCCTTCTTTATATCGAAGTTCGCCATGATCTAGCTAGCCTCCTCTGAAATTTCGTGCTCATTGACTCTTCAATCCAACAGCACCTCCTCCTCTTGATAATAATTCGCCCCTCCTACAAGAAGACCCTAGGTTTGTATTTATAGGACTTTGGATGAAGGGTATTTGGATAAGAACAAAGGATTTGGTCATATCTTCAGTTGACAATGGCCTAACCATGTTTGTGGATGATATCCAATTAGTTGGGAAGCTCTGGAACAAAGAAATCCCGAAAGAATCATCAAAATACGTGTTTTGGACGTTATGGACGGTTCTGGGCACGGGACAGACCACGGTGACCCACGCGGCCGCGGGTTAGGAGTTACTATAGCGTGGGTCACCAATCGGTGACCCGAGTACTGTAGCACGAGCCACCAATTAGCACCCCAGAGTTACTATAGCGCGGGCTAGGGGGTACTGTAGCAGGCGGGGGGGAGGGGGGGTCAGGAGCTACTGTTGCACGGGGGGCCAGGAGTACTGTAGCGCAGGACAGGAGTTACTGTAGCGTGGGCCACCAATTAGTGACCCCGAGTTATTGTAGAGGGTCAGGATTACTATAGCACGGGGGATCAGGAGTTATTGTAGCGTGGGTCGCCAATTGGTTACCCGGAGTCACTATAGCGCGGGTTAAAGTTATTGTAGCGCGGGTCATCAAATGATGACCCGAAGTTACTATAGCACGGGTCACCAATTAGTGACCCGAAGTTACTCTTAACTCACTCATCCGATCTCGGAATGAGATGATTCAAGATGCATTAGAAAGCTAACGAAGAAACCTTTAACTTTTATCTTTTAAATTTTTTCAGATTCAAATTGTATCATGGTCAAAATATCAATTCTTTGTGTGGGTCACTTTGAGGTAGTTGACACTTTCTGACTTCTCCGGACTTGTATTGCGCATTTCTTCATTCCGTTGACTTGTACACTCTACTGACTCACTTTGTACATTCGTTAGCTTACACGGGGCCGAATAATCCTTTCCTAACTTGAATGATGACGCTTATCGTCTGCGTTTCGCCTCGAGCTGCGTGCGGGAACCCATAAGCAATTTTAAACGCCTATAACCGATTAGAATAGTCAATCCCTTCTCTTGTAACTGACCAATTCTTAATAAATTGTTGGTAAGATAAAAAATAAAGAACACATCAGTTATTATTTGAATCACACCTTCGACCTCAAGTCTGACGTTGCCTCTCTGCATCACTGGCATTCTTGAGCTATTTCCCAACTTCACTGTGTGCCTAAAACTTTCATCAAAGTCCACGTACCATTCCTTATTTCCTGTCATATGATTGGAGCATCCCGAGTCAAGAAACCAGACGCCTTCTCTTGTTGCGCCATTGAGTTCAACGTGAGCCATCAACAACAACTCTTCCTTATTATCAATCTCCACATAATTTGCTGCCTTCTCCCAGTTAGGACATGTAGGCTGTCTAAAAATCACAATAGATAGCTGATCCCTACGAGATTACAAGGCAATGGTTCCTTCGAATCAAGAAGCAGAATTCATCCTTGCGATCGAAACAGAAGAGATTTCTAAATCATTACATCCGCAGCATTATAATCGCTACAAACACGACCTCATGTTTGAGATGATTGATCTTGATGGTTGCGACAACAACATGACCAATATTATATTAGCAACTATTAGAGATGCTGATGAGCAGTGGAATGATTTCAGAAATAAAAGGTCGGACTTAGTTGGTGAGTTGCTTGGTAGAGAGTTGTGAGCAAATATTCGTCTAAAAGACACTATGGATGTTGATTCCCGACAAATTCCAACAATGAAAGTTACAATCAAATAGCTTTCGGGTCAATAAGCGAAAACTGCAAATGGATGACTTTTCACATAGATCGAGAAGAGTTACAATTCGACGACACTTCCGACAAATGATGGAAACTCTATTCAGCAGGCTTCACAATCTGCAGTGGAAGTTACAATCTGACGACTTTCACACTCCACAATAACAAAAGCGAGGATTACTGAACGACGGTCCTTGCAACACCTTACAGAAGAGGTTACAAGTCAACAAGCTTCTTCTAAAATGCGGAAGTCATCCCCGCGTTACAATTATGGAAATGCAGGCGACCCCCGCGTTTCCAAGTCACAAATCAAACGTGAGCGACCCTCGCGTTCGTAGGGGTTCAACTCACACCGACCCCCGCGTTTCCAAGCAGGCAATAAGCCAAAACGTGAGCGACCCTCGCGTTCATCAATGTTCAGCCAACACCCAACCTCGCGTCTCCATCCTAAGACACGAAGTTGGGTTCTGAACGCCAGATTGGGCGTTTGACTTGTTCAAACACGAGTCGAACGGTTTCAGAACTGTTTTCCCCCGATCTGAGGAAATCACGCCCACGTATGAGCGGATTTAGAGGGCAGTTACAACCTCTTATCCCCCTATAAAAACTCAACGAACTCAACAGAGTTAAAGATCAGATTTTGGATAATCGGATCAGGGGGCTGGCTCTTAGGAGATCGAATTCTGGAGGATCTCAACCACTCAGGTTCAGGGATTCAACAGCAGCGAAAATCCTTAAAGATAGGATTTTTGAATCGATCTCAGAAGATCAAATCTGAGAGAATTCTTCAGCAACAGAATAACAGCTTGATCATTAACCGAATTTTCGGTTCTAACAACTCTATCTACAGAGTTTTAACTCGTTCAGAGTTCTTAAACTCATTAAAAGAGTTACGTATAAAACTTCCCACAGAAGTTCATCGTTCCCACGAGATAAAGACGGTCGGATCGTCAACGGAGAGCAAGTTCGACGCAATCAATCGAAGGAGGCACTCCATCGCTACCAAGGAGAACCCAGTTTTAAACAAAGGAGAAAACCGAATTTGTTTTCTTCTCTTTTGTAATCAAGTTGTAATCAGAATCAAATAATTCAGTTCAATTTTCTTTTATTCTCTTCCTTACATACAAAAGATGGCGACTCTGCTGGGGACTAGCTTTTCCGATGAAGAAGTGGTGGCGCAATCCGACGTCTACCTTATGGGAACGACTGTAGAAACTCTCGTCGTAGAGTTTGATCAAGCAAAATATAAGGAAGCCTTGTCCTCTGGATCGCTTAGCCCCAAGGCTAAGCGTGGTGTCCGCAAGATCTCCAAGGAGATCGATTCTGTTGCTGAAGCTCCGAAGAAAGCCCTCTCCTTCGGCCAGGAACTCAAACTAGCTCTGCTAGTTGAAAATCCCACCTCCGCGACAACCAGACATATGTTAGGCCACAAACGGCCTCTGGAGGAGACGAGTTCCATGTGCGTCAACGACGCTGCTGCTAAGGCTTTGAAACAAGCCAAGAAGAACGCCGCTCGCAGACGAAGAAGATCCATACGACGAGCACACTTGCGTGAAAGCCGAATGCTGGCACAACGCGAGGATCGCGTTCCTGAAGCTTCAGCCGAACTTAGCGTTCCCAAAATAGAACACTCACTTCATGGCAATGAGCCCGACTATGAGCCTCGGCTAATTCAGCTGAAATGCGACCCTGAGTGGCGCGTTGCCTCTTCAAAACGCAGCCCTCAGAAGGAAGCTGTCAAAAACAAACGTGACCCTCAGGGAAGCGTTCAACCAGAACATGACCCTCGCAGGTCTGCTTCACCAGTTAAACGCGGCCCCCAGGGGCGCGTTCAAATAAAACATGACCCTCGCGGGTCTGTTTCATCATTTAAACGAAGGCCTCGGCCTAATGTTTATAAATCCAAACGCGACCCTCGCGTTACCCTTCAGGAACGCGACCCTCGCGTTGCTCTTCAAGAACGCGATCATCAAGAGGTCCGCCAGGTTCAGAAAGATCGGCGTGGTTTCAAAATCCATGTTCGACAAGAACCAATTTCACCTACCCAAGGGCAGGGGGTTCCATCTCCACCTCCGCGCCCGGGGAAAGTTTCCTCTCAAGTTCCTGATCTGCGGGAGTTATTGTCAAGAGGGAAACCAGTGTAGCAAGCAGCTCACTCATGTCAATGTGAGAGGCTTATATCGGCAATCCTGTCAGAATACCATTGTTGCACATCCACGCCTCGGCAATCTGTGTTCGACAGGTTAACCAACGTTGTCAGACCTGCTAAACGACAACACCGATACAAAAAGAAGGCAGATGAATCTGAGTACCCTCAGGTCACTATCAATATGATTGGCCGAGGGAAAGCCTCGCAACCTGATTCCGGAGAATCGCAAAGGAGTCATTCCCCAACTGTTCGGGAAAGGTACGAAGAATTTGAAGGGGTATACCAACATACCCGGACTCGTACAGGGGCCATTCGCGCGGTTAACTACCAAAGGTTAGCTAAAGGGATCGCTTCTAACGAGGAACATTCGGCGATAGCCGAATCCTAATCTTCTAGCTCTGTTGTAGCCCGTGAAGTCTCTGTTTACACAACAGGGAATCATGAAGACTTGGCTAAGAGAGTCGACGAACATCACGTCATGCTCCAAGCACAACAGGAGACGCTTCTCCAAGTGAAGGATATGTTGGCCCAGCTTCTGGCTGAAAAAAGCCACAAACCTGAATCTTCCCGAAGAACCATATCTAAGGGAAAACAAAAAGCGACTGAACATTCAGATCGTGAAACTCATAATCTGGAATCCTCCTCCGAAAACGAGAAGGAAACAGAGAGAGAATCACACCCTCTGTCCACCAAAGTGGATGAGCTAGAGGCTCGTCTCAATGCAATTGCCAACAGGAGCGAGCTCCGCGAAGAAGGAGTGGTGCGGCCTTATCCTGCGGAATGGGATATGGCTCACTACCCGCCAAAATTTAAGGCCCTAACTTTACAACCTTTCGATGGCACAGGATCACCGAATCAGCACATTTACTACTTCAAATCCCAAACTGGTGATGTAGTAGCAAATGACGCCATCTTGACCCGCTTATTCATCGGCACTCTTAAAGGAGTTGCCTTTGAATGGTTTATAAAATTGCCTGCCGGATCTATCCAGAAATGGGTAGACCTGGAAAGGCTATTCTTGGCCAGGTTCTTTGAGGACGACACGGAGGTCTCGGTTCCAACTCTTCTCGCCACCAAGCAAAAGAAGGGAGAGTCTATCAAGGCTTACGTGGAGAGATTTCGCAGCATGGCATTGCGATGCCCCTCAGGTATGACCCAATCAATCTTGGTTGAAACTTGCAGGCACAACCTGCAGACTCAGCTCCTTGCCTGGATGGGGGTAGCGGAGTGCCGCTCCTGGAGACAGTTGGTGTCACAAGGAGAAAAAGCTGAAGAGATAGTGGCGCGAGTTAAAGCTGAAGAGGAGCCACAACCCAAGCCGCAGCAGCAACGCAATCAGTAAAATGCCCAGCGGTCTAAGGGAAAAGAGACTTTAGCAGCCGACTATACGCGAGTGCCACCACCTACCAAGCAAGGCAAGGCGCCAAATCAACAGAGAGCGCCAAAGCAGTATTCGTTCAAGGAAGAGCACGTGGACACCTTGTTCTAACTACTTTGGAAGAACAACAAACTGCAGCTTCCCGAAATCAGGAAACCGGATGAGGCAGAAAAAGTTGATGATCCCAACTATTGCCGTTATCACAGGTTCCTGGGCCACCCTACCAGAAAATGTTATGTCTTCAAAGACATCCTACAAAATCTGGTAAATGCAAACGTGCTCACTTTGAAGCCCGAACAGAAGACCGTGTCTACCAACTTGATAGCGGTCCAATTCGGTGACTTCCCACCGGTGACCACTGCAAATGGCGTCGTTCCCATTCCTAAAGGAGAGATGCATATGAAGAACGCTGACTTGCACGGTCAGAAAGACAGGGGGTTGGTACCCCTCACTACCCCAAAGGGAGAAATCATGTGGGTCCACCCTGATCTAGTGGGAGACCAACAATGGACGAACACCTCGTCCAAAAAGAAAGGAGGCAAGGCTAAGTCTTCCAACATGATTAGCCCCTCCGTTACTGAAAATGATGATCACCTCAAGCCTCTCACTGATTCAGAAGAAGAGAGGATTGTCCTGGCAGCATACCCAGGAGACAACCCTGGCACTCGGTCAGGGAAAGCCTACTTGAGGGATTATGGCCAGAATGCCCAAGAGGTGGAAAAGCAGCCCCAAGATGCTGGGGGTTCTGTACCAAAGAAGCCGGCCGATAAAGGCAAACAAAAAGAGGTCCGGTTTAACAAAAATCTGCACCAGGAACATGGAGAATCGAGCGCACCTTTCCAATTCGATGTCATGGCGCAGCTGGCCAACATACCAGCCAGGATAACGCTATATGAGCTCCTGAAACTGTCCAGCACTACCAAGGAAGCTCTGATAGAAGCGTTAAAGAATACAGAGAGCTTCATCACTCAAATCATTCCGGTTCCCGAGGCTTCTGAAGAACAGACTTGTCGGTAATGTCTTCAAGCGGCAAGGAGCTTACCTTGCATATCCTTCACTCAAGAAGATATGCAAGTCAAACACAAGCATGACAGACCTCTGTACTACACAGGGTACATTGGGTCGTCAGAGATCAGCCGTGTTCAGGTCGACCCGGGCTCAGCGCTCGGCATCATGCCCTACAGGGTCATGCAGGTGTTAGGAATTCCTATGCATCGGCTGAACACCACTCAGACAACCATCTTTGGGTTTAATGCAAATAGCACTCGGCCCTTGGGGAAGATCAGACTTAGGTGTCAAATCAGAGATCTTAAGTCCGAAGTGACCTGTTATATAATAGATGCGGACACGTCCTACAATCTCTTGTTAGGACGACCCTGGATACATGCGAACCGCATTGTCCCATCTACTCTGCATCAGGTCATGAAGTATGCTAACGACGAGGGGGAAGTCCGAACTCTGATTGCAGAAAAATACCCCTTCCGAGGAGTCAAGAATTTCCACACTGACTCCGTCTTCTACCTGGAATCCCAGGAGAAAGAAGATGTTGACAGCGGCAATGAAGCTGACATCGAACCAGATCCTGATGAAGATTGTCCTTGGGAATTAAATTTTGATGTAATGGGTCAGGGTGACAATAATAATGTACCGAGTGAGGGCGAGTGGTGCATTAATGAAGATTTTATTTTGGCGTACTTGTCTGGTGTTCCCTCTAAAAATAAACAAATAGAGAATAATGCTAATGCAGGTACCAACCCATGGCACGTACTGTGCACAGAGGCATCCCTCACGTTGCCAATCGAGTCATCCCTCGTTTCAGATGAAGAAATAGAGGATGCACAGAAGGCCTTCTTCAAAGTCCCATCCAAAAGGAAAGGGCGGAAGCCGATCTGTTTCGGGAAGGTCAAACCCATACAACTCAAACGAGGAAGTTCGGAGGAAGATGATGGAGTTCCTCAATTCCATTATCACGAACCCAACTCCCTCCGGTTAATGAAACAAATGGGGTATGACTTTGACGAAAAGCAAGGTCTAAACTTCGGGAAGGGAAGGCGAACACCAATCCGAATGTCCCTAACCCCCGAAGGGAAACCCCCAGATTACTACCAAAAGACTAGAAGGGGTTTAGGATTTATCACACCTCCCGCTGTCTCAGAAAATGAGATAAGTAATTATCTGCGTCAGGACCACTCATCCGGAACGTCTGCATACGAGTCCGATGTCAGTGTCGGACCTCTCTTTAGAAATCTGACCGTAAATATGGTCTCAACTAGTCACTTAGATGAAGATGCAGGGGGTGATGAAGGGTTAATAGAATCAACCGATGACCCCTGGATCAAACGTCTTAACATATGTGGGATATGCGATTCGAACAACGCGAACCACCCACTGAAGATAAAGTGGTCCAGGTTAACATGGGAGACGAACACGACCCCAAACCAATCTTCATAAGCGAAAGCTTATCACCATCTGAGAAAGAAGATCTTGTATCTCTCATCCGAGAATATATAGATGTTTTTGCTTGGAATTATGAAGACATGCCCGGTCTTGACCCAAAAGTGGCCACGCATCGTCTCAATATCGATCCGGATGCAAAACCCGTTAAACAACAACAACGTAGGTTTCGTCCGGAAATTATGGAATCAATCGAGTCTGAAGTGAAAAAGCTTATAGACTCGGGTTTTGTCAGGGAAGAACAACACCCAGACTGGGTAGCCAACATTGTTCCAGTTTCCAAGAAAAACGGTAAGGTCCGTATATGCATCGATTTCCGCGACCTTAACGCAGCCTGTCCAAAAGACGAATTTCCACTTCCCATCACCGATGTCATGATTGACAACACCTGCGGATACGAAAGGATGTCTTTCATGGATGGATTCTCCAGGTATAATCAAATCAAGATGCACCCAGACGACGAGAAGCATACTGCATTTAGAACACCGCTGGGGGTGTATTGCTATACAGTGATGCCCTTCGGCCTAAAAAATGCAGGTGCAACTTATCAACGTGCAATGAACGTTATCTTCCACCAACATCTGCGTAAGACGATAGAGTGCTATGTTGATCACATAGCGGTGAAAAGTCAAAGTAAGGATGATCATCTTGCAGACTTGAAGACAATGTTCGAAATCATGCGGACACATCAGCTGAAGATGAATCCTACAAAATCATTTCTCGGAGTATCAAGTGGAAAATTCTTGGGATTTATTGTCACGTCCAAGGGAATTTCTCTCGACCCTGAAAAGGTGCGTTCTATCCAAGACATGCCACCGCCAAAGAATCTCAAAGAACTCAGAGGGTTGCAAGGCAGATTGGCTTATATCCGGAGATTCATATCCAATCTTTCGGGACGCTGCCAACCTTTCTCTAAGCTCATGAAGAAAGGGGTATCCTTCGTTTGGGATGGGGAATGTCAAAAAGCATTTGAAGAGATCAAAAAATATCTCACCCAACCACCTGTTCTCGTGCCCCTATATCAGGAAAACCATTCCTGTTATATGTGAGGGCCATGGATCATTCTCTCGGGGCTTTGTTAGCCCAGAATAACGATCAAGGTCAAGAGCAAGCCATCTATTACTTGAGCAGGACCATGATGGGAGCCGAACACCGGTATAATCCGGTTGAAAAAGAATGTCTCGCTTTGGTATTTGTAGTTCAAAAGATGCGACATTACCTAGTTGGACAAACGATTCACGTCATCTCTAAGGTGAATCCCTTGAGAGTATTGATGACGAAACCATCATCTCTGAATTGCCGACTCGCAAAGTGGGCCATTCTCTTGTCACAATACGACATGTAATTCATGCCCCAAAAGGCAGTCAAGGGTCAAGCATTGGCAGATTTCTTAGCCGATCATCCGGTGCCAGGGACATCTAGATTGTATGAAGAATTACCCGACGAAGTCGCCGAAGCTTGTGTCATTCAAGAATCTACACAAGTGTGGAAACTATTCTTCGACGGTGCGTCCAGAGCAAACCCTCATGGAGCGATTACCGCGGGGGTAGGAGTGGTGTTCGTTTCCCCAAACGGTCACATAATCCCAAGAGGATTTTCCCTAATCGAACCTTGCACCAACAATGTAGCTGAGTATAATGCTTTGCTACTAGGGATGCGACTCACCGAAGAACTCAATATTCGGCATCTTGAGGCCTATGGGGACTCTCAGTTAATTATAAATCAAGTTCGAGGGGAATATGAAGTACGTCATGAGGACTTAATCCCGTACTACTTCGCAGTGCTGGAGCAAGCTAAGAAGTTCGAGGGATTCTTTATTGAATACATTCCACGAGCCCGGAACGCTTACGCAGATGCTTTGGCTTCATTGGCAACTTCGCTAGCATTACCTCCAGGTACCGAAATGACGATCCCCGTCGCAGGGCGTGAACTATACTCCTCCAAGATTCCTAAGGGAGAAAGCTCAGACAAGACAATGACGGAAGAAGTCTGTACAACCTCTATAGAATTCGAGTCTAGAGATTGGCGATTTCCATATATTAACTATGTCCTATACGGAATTTTGCCCGATGACCCTAAGGAAGCGGCCGCCATCAAACGAAAGGCCCTCCGATTCTATTACGATACAGTCTCTCAAACTCTGTATCGTAAATCCCATGACGGGGTTTTGCTTCGATGTCTTTCTTGAAAGGAAGCAAGGGAAGCCCTTAAAGAAGCTCACGACGGGATGTGCGGAGCTCATCAGCCCGGAGCTAAATTAGGAGATCGTCTCCGACGAATTGGCTATTATTGGCCGAAGATGTTTTCAGACGCGGTTGACTACGCTAAACGTTGTCACGCGTGTCAAATTCATGGGGATTTCATCCACCAAGCACCTGGGAACTTACATCTCACATCTGCGTCCTGGCCATTCGAAGAATGGGTTATGGATATCGTAGGACCAATTTCTCCTCCGACCTCCAAAGGGCACCAGTTCATTCTGGCCGTGACCGATTATTTCTCCAAATGGGTGGAGGCAATCCCGTTAAAAGAAGTCAAGACTTCCAACGTGATCAAGTTCATCAAACACCATGTTGTCTACCGTTTTAGAGTCCCGAGGTGAATAGTTCATGAAAACAGGACACAGTTCGTCAGCTTTGGGTTTCAGAGATTTTGTGACAAATTCAGAATCCAGAGCGTCGCATCTACAGCATATTATCCGCCAGCAAATGATCTTGCAGAAGCTTTCAACAAAACCATAGTGAAGCTTCTCAAAAAGTTTGTTTCTAAGAGTCGGCGCGATTGGGATGAAAGGCTCGGCGAATGTCTATGGGCTTACCGCACAACGGTGAGGACCTCTACGAGAGCTACACCATTCTCTCTGGTATACGGCTGTGAAGCCGTATTGCCACTCGAGATTCAGATTCCTTCTCTGAGAGTTGCAATTGCAACGGGACTCACAGAAGAAGAGAAACATCAACGACGTCTGCAAGAACTTGAAGCCCTAGATGACAAAAGACTCCAAGCTCAACAGCAGATCGAATTGTATCAAGCCCGTATTTCCAAGGCCTACAACAAAAAGGCTAAGGAACGGACTTTCAAGAAAGGCGATTTGGTTTTGGCCAACAGGCGACCCATGGTGATGACACACAGAACCAAAGGGAAGTTTAATCCTAAGTGGGAGGTGCCCTTCGTAATAGAATCAGTTTATTTGAATGGAGCCTATCGCCTTATTAATCAAAAAGGAGACAGGCTCATGATGCCAATCAATGGGAAATTCTTAAAGAGATATTTCCCGTGAATCACGTAGCCCCCTAAACCCTAGCTAAATCAGGCTGGGGGTTGCCAATTTATAGTGTAATTCTATTTGTATTTCGTCATGTTAACACTACACCTCTGACGATTGAAATTTCCTGGAATTATTTCAAGTTATAATAAAGAGAATTTCGTTTCATATTGAGTTGACACTATATTTACAGCATTTGCATTACTGTTCATTGTCTTGAAATCATATTTCAATAAAAGAGATGATGAAAACCAAAATGAAATCATTTCCATTCAATATTGTTATGCAAAGATGAAAACAATTGAAAGGAAAATGATACAAATTTATTCCTCCACCAAAAATGGCGCAAATCCTAAGCATCGGGACTCATCATTCTAAAAGACTTCAGCTTAGATTTCAACGTTGATATATTCTCCTCGCGAGCCTTTCGGATTTCTTCAGTAATCTTGCTCTTGAGCTCCTCTTCATTAGGCGTTGCTTCTGCAAGTTCTCGCCGAAGCTTGTCGGCAGCAACGATTTCGTCGCAATAGCATTTGAAGAGTCCGTCGCAATAAGCAGCAATCCTTTTAAAATTTCCACACCATCAGCTAGCCGAACGTTTATCTGAGGTGCTTCGATACCGGCGCGAGCAAGCTCTGCTGCAGTATCCCGGAGACCCACAGCCAGGTTGCCCATATCCCTCTGTACCTGGAGATGTTCCTCACGCAGGTGAGCAAGACGAGGTTCCGTTTCAGATAAATTCTTCCGAAGATCCTCTTGCTGTTGTGCTCTTGAAGCCTTGGCCTCAGAAATAGCCCGATCCACTTCTGGGCCTATGTCGTCACGTTGCAGCATGAAGAGGAATTCCAGCTCATATTCCAAGATGACGAGGCTCTCACGACAGTTCTCGGTCCATATTTTATCACCCTGATGCTTGATCTTAGCCAAGCATTCCAGCAAATGAGGTTCAAAAACCTTGTAACTTACGTCTCCAAGACTAACAACGTCGATGGTTATTTGCATCCAACGTTCTAGTTGTCCGATGAGCTCCCTCAGTGTTTCAGAGCTTGGCGGTGGAGCAGTCGGATAAACGAAGCAGTTCGCATAATCAGTGCGAGTAGAGGTGTGCGGGGCTTCAGATAAGAATTTTTTGATCATCTCTGATGTGGAGCCTAAGATATCCTCTTCCTGCTCACCGATTGTCGTTTCAAGACTTGGAGGAGCGGTGGGAAGCGTAATATCCTCTCTGTTTTCAGGAGATGCAGCACGTGCTGATCGTATCGCGTCTCTCATCAACTTGGTCTTCTTTGAATTTTTGGCTACGACAGGCAGTCGTTTACGCACCCTCCTGTCATACTCGCCTTGTTCAGCAGCAGAAAGTGCCTTCTTACCCGATCTCAGAAGACGAGGTTCAAGAGCAGGCGCTTCTGGAATTGGCTTTTCTTCGGGAGAGTCAGCAATCGGTGTTTCCTCTTCGATCTCCATAAGAGTTTCTTCCTCGGGAGGCTCGATGGTGGACAAATTCCTAGGAGCTTCAACAGCTCCGGATGCTTCCTGTTCACAAGACAAGAATTCTTCTATCCCCGGCAAACGGGAACTCGAAGATCTACTCCTCGAACGATACAACTCTCGAATCTCACTTATGCAGGAAGCATAGACATCGTAGTCCGAGATTTGGGAGACATCTTCAAACCAGTTGCGAAAATATGCAACGGTAGAACAACCGGGCAACGAGTTAGGCAAAGTGAAGTGCGCGTGAGTTCCTCCCGCTGAAAAGAAGTACCATGCGCGAGCTCCTTCATACAAATTCCCAATATGAGCCAATACCGGGTTGGGATTGCCAACATAAAGCTGATCATATCCGAATTGCCTAGCGAATCGAGAAGGCACATAAGGCTCAATGAAGCACTTCTCCCGCAAGCGGTAGACCAGGTAGCCTAACCTGATCATAAGAAGCCAGTTGAATGTGCCCTCTTCCAAAGAAGGCGAGCCTTCAAAAAGCAAGTCTATGAAGAAAGCATTTTCTACATCAGCTCCGTCAAAGTCAGGAGCGCAACAGAAAATCCGATAACTATCTTCCCGAGATAGGAGTTGTCGAGCCCTGACTATGTAAGAATATGTCCACGTGGCCGACTCTAATCTCTGTACGAAGGGAATATAAGCGTCGTCGCCCTCGTGTACTCCTGTCATCAGTGAGGGGCAGTGCAGTACAAACCAGGCCACCAAATATGTATATGGCATTGGTACACGAGGCGAGGGAGCTCTCCCAGCTTTCTTCTTGACAGCTATAATTTCTGAAGCGCTGAGAAGTTCTGAGGTCAACATCCTCAGGCCATTTTGTATACAGCCGACCATAGCGGTTAGGAGACTCACAGGTCTTCCATGCGCTAATAAAGTAGCTGGGTACACAACCTCAGCTAATATAGCCTCAGCTGGTTTTGTCGGTACCACGCACCGCTTCAGCCAAATCATGAAGAAGCCCGCGAGAAGAGCCGCATCAGAAATAGGGACCGTGGCCTGGTGGTGGAAACTTTCGAACTCGATCCCAACCTCGAAATCATCTTCCATATGCTCTGTTGTGTAGGTGGCATTAGAAGCCTTAATCCGAGCTTTGGCCATCTTGGGAGAGATGGCTGCAACACGGGAGACGGCTGCCTCTTTCCGGTTTAAGTTCTGAAAGAGATACTCTGCCCACGTGATATGCATGATGCCTCCCCCACGCGTCCCACAGACTTGAGCACATATGTGGAAGTGGCACATCAACTCCCAGAAAGTAGCATAAATTTCTGGGTGTGCCAACCTTAGCTGAGAAAGCTCTTCGGTAGTGGGAATGAACTCTTCGTAGGGTATTTTCCCAAGTGGCAATCTCGACATTGCTTGCATCTCATGAAGAGCAAAACCTAGCTCTCCTGCAGGTGTGAAGAATGTGCAGCTATCAGGGTTATACTTCTCCAACATAGCGAAGAAGTTATGATAACTCTGTACGACACCCCGTCGAGCAGCTAACACGGGAATTGTGAGACCCGATTGAGCGAGTGATTCCTTAAGTTCATCAAGAACGAAGTCGATCATGCGGGTCCACCAACCTTCTTCTCCAGAACAGACCCATCCAGGGGACCTGAACGTTTGGGTAGAGAATTCACCCTGAGTTGCAAGGAATTGGCGAATAAAGATGTTCGCTGGACGTGGCATCTCCTGAACCAGCTCCTTCTTCTCGAACAAACCAGGTCTCAATCCCTTGAGCTGCCCTCCGATTTGTGTACGAGCCCGTCGACCAGATCCAAACGACACATTTTTCTTCTCTTTGACTATGTCGAAAGTCAGACTCCGACGGCGGCTTGCATTTAAGAAGTAGGAGAGGGGGTACATCCTCTTCATGTTCGGAAGAAAGAAGTAGCGATTACCAACTTTTCGTAACAACTTCGAGTCTTCTGCATATAGGAGGTGATCCTCGATGGATATTCGATCTCCGAATATGAACACTGGTTTAGGAAACTGGGCATGACCAGCAGGGGTCTCCATGTCTAAGTCAGTGATCAAAATTCTAAGAGTAGAACATCGAGGGGACCTAATCATGACCGTTCTTTCCGAGTCGGCGAAAGTACAAAGCGGAATTATGTTGTGAAGGCTGAAAATTTCATTCACATCAGGCCCGCCAATATACCCAAAATGATGATCTTGCGAAAGCGGCACGTTTGGTAGAATCACTGCACAATCAAAAGCAGATGTTAGCAGCTATAAGTGAGCTATCGACATAAAGATAGAACCCAAAACATAAAGGGTTAAAATCTCCAACGCGAGGGTCGAGCCTCGCGTCAGAAGTCTCAAACGCGAGAGTTGAACCTCGTGTTGAAAAATTAGAACGCGAGGGTCGAGACCCAAAGGGGGTCCCAACCCCGCGTTTTCATCGAGTTAAAACGAGTCATCTTCCTCGTTATCAAGAACCCATCTAGGGTTTTCAGAAAACTTGCCAAAGCAAGTTCTTTCAGTCAGCACTTACCACGATAGGGAAACTCCTGTGACAGCGGGGACGACGGCGACGTCCTAACACGAACGGGAACACCGCTGGCGTCCTCAACCGACGGTGTTTCGGAAGTCGCTCCGGCGACTTTCTTGGAGCTTGGACCCATCCTCCGTGGCGCCATCAGCACGGTAGATCGGAGGAGGCGTTTTCTAACGAAGGAGACGAAGTTCGTTGGAGATCTCGCCGAAGTCAAACGAGATTTCTCGTTCTTGGAAATGGCCGAAAGTGGAAAGAGTCGAATGACTCTTGATGTGACCACTCAGGTCTATTTATAATAGCTATCAAGCTGTTGAAATGGTTTGGTAAAAGAATCCCAACCGTTTTATATTTCAAAACGTAAATCTTTTACGTTCTTAGATAAAGTCACTTAAGACTTTAATCTCAACGCGGAGTTCACACCCACGTTCAAACGCTAGGCTCAGACCAGCGTTATGAAGGTTCTTAACCTCGCGTTTCATACCTCAAACGCAAGGGTCACCTTAGCGTTATAACTCTTCCAAATGAAGAATCCTTGATATTTATTCTCTAAGTTCATGGATTCTTTCAACAGAGTGCGTTCAAAACTCTGTATCTCCTCAACCCATCAGGTTAATATTGCACCTCAGATGGTCATCGCCCTAACAGAGATTGAATCTAGTTATCATCACTACCAATATGACTATAATTCCTCTGTTAAAATTCACTTATCGATTCTCATCAACAGAACGATAAGTCCTCAAAATCACTCAGATTATGGTCAATTTATTAGCTCTCTCCAACAGGGCAATAAATAACCAGTATATCAACTCCTTCCAGTGGGGTAATGAAACTACCCAAAATCTTGTTCAAATCCTAAGTTTCATAATTCATTACTCCGATAATACTTAGTGACTTTCACCAGCAAGACATAAAATAATTTTATCCCCACAGACGTCACGTTAATATCACACCTCTGACGAACATCAACTTATCGACTCTCCCCAATAGAGCGATAAGTCTTCAAAATTATCCTGATCGCAATTTCTCTCTCGTCACGTTAAAATCACACCTCTGAC